>JAQLOL010000016.1:6062366-6077030 GCA_029783665.1 Naso thynnoides | reverse complement strand
GATATATAGCCATGTATTAATAGTAACTGGTGTGGTTTTCCTTTTTTTTTTTTTTTTGACTAGACTTTCAAAGTGAGCCCTAGGTAGATGGGTAGTTATTGTAGGTAGTTTAGATTGTGCATACTTTATTATGATGATTACTGACTGAGCACTAAGATGGAAAAGAGCCTTTTAAAACATGTGACCGGACTTTGCCTCACATCACAAGAAGCCGTTTGCCACAGGTTGTTTTCCACCGGCTCTGTGTTGGAAGTCCCACTGCTTACTTTCCGTTACGTCGGAGGACTATTTTACGAAACAGCAGCCTCGGTGTGAGTGCGCGCGCTGAGGACTGAAAGTTAACCAGGTTCACAGTAAAGGGACAGTCATCTCTCCCGACCTCCTACAGACACTTAAAATCAAATGTTCTGCCAAAGCCTGTTTTTGCTTTAAAAGCTCTTTGTCTCACAGAATTCCCACGTCTCCACTTTGCTGGTGAGCATTTACAAATGTTGGAGTGCTTCCTACAAAAAAAGACAGGAAAAGCAGCAAAACAAAAGGTGATAAAGGAATAATGCAGCATTTTGTAAATACACGTTCACTTATTTGCTGAAGAAAAGTGATACTACTCTCATGTCTGTATGAAAATGTAAAGCAAAGAAAATGTTTTTCAGCCATTTGTTGTTTCTATACTTTGGTTTTTAATGTGAAACGAATGAGCTGCTGCTTGTTTCTTGGGAGTGTTAGATGTGCTAGCAGGTGGATTTGTTTACCTTTGAGTTTAGCCAGGTTAGCCATTTCCAGTTTTTATGCGAAGCGAAGTTAGCTAGCTCTTTTGGGAGTAGTCGTAGAGCGTACAGACTTGAGTGGTGGTGCAAAAACCATTTAGGTGTATTTACCAAAATGCTGAATCTTTCTATAGGTAGGGGCTGGGTGTCGTTCCATGCTGGCACCTAACAGATGTTGACTTTGATACCAGTTCCTGAATGACACTTTTTTTGATCCCAATATTAGCTAATCAACTTTAAAAAAAAAAGGATTACATCACACTTGCATGAAGTACAGCCAATCAGCAGTGCTGTCAGATCTTGGCACAACAGGCATGCTGATGACATTAACTGCTTTCGTCAATTGATAACCAAATTTTGATACCGGACATTTTTGGATACGCGACAGTATTGAGGCAGTTCGTTCGGTACCATTTAAGTGTTGAAGTTCGATACCCAGCCACATCTATAGGACAGGCTAACTAGCACAAGTTGGCTTAAATGGTTCAGTTTGGTATTTTGTTGACCAACGTTTGCAAAAAGTGACTTTATTAAGATGTGATGTTAAAAAGCCCTCCGAGTCGGCTGAAGGCAGCTTCTCTCTGGTGGTTCAGACCCTGTCCAGGCACAGAGGGAAGTGTGAGAGGTCAAAGGGCGTCTGAAAGGATGAATTTAGCCTTTGAGCCGTCAAGAAATGCTGCATCTCATCTCACAGTCCTGCCACAGCACAGTCTCCTCCCTGTGTTCGTTCCTCTAGCTTGTGTCCAGGATATCAGACAACCTCATGAACAAATGTATGACTGAGTGATGTTTTATTTGTGATTTTTTTTTTCCCTTCTGAACATCATCCACTGGTCCCCTGCTGAATCTCTCCCTTCTTCATAGCCTAGTTGTATCACTGCCTTTTCAAGCAGATCTGGGATCACGTGTCATGTACAAACCTTTCTTTAAAGTGTGTTCAGTGCTGCGCAAACACGTTTCACATCACTTAGTTTGGTGAGCAGAGGCTTTCGGCGTTCAGTTCAACCGCTGAGCAGGAATCAAAGCAGCCCATCGCTACGTTTGGCTTTAAAGTGGTTTGCCTTTTGGAGTATTTGTTGTTGTTTTTTTTAAATATTTGTTCTTCCTCCAAAAAACTGCTTGTATGTTCTGTTTGTGAGAAGTTGTTTACATTATGAAAACTGATTTGTTTGTGTTTGACAAATGTTTTTTTTGTTTGTTTTTTTTAGAATAAAGAAATGACCAAATTGTTCAGTATTTGTCGTCAAATTTTCAAGCAGTATTTGCACAAACACCCCATCATTACTCTTCATCTCTAAGTTCAGGCTGTGGGTCTGCATGTCACGTTTCTTTATGGAGAATAAAGACAAAGTATGTTCAGTTCGATCCATAATACCAACAAAATTCACACCTATGAGTGTTACTTGTGAGCTTCACATGCACATCATCTGTTCCCAAAAGCCAAGGCTTGTGTAAACACCATCTGTTGACTCAAACTGGTTCGGCCACCTGCAGCTCCCACATTCCTGAGCAGGGCCGGGGACACAGGGACGTGTTGGTCTTTACCTGTGCACTAATTAGTCAATTAGAAAAAGCCTGAATGCAAACTTAAAACAAACAAAAAAAACAGACATGATGAGGCTTTAAACTTTAAGGTATACAAACTGTGGCTCCACCTCAATAAACTTGGAAAACATTTCCCAAAAAAGGGCAAGAAATGGACCAAACCAATAGAGCACTACAGGTAACTGAACAGGATCCCATCTGCTGTGTCTACACACATTAATCATGAAGGTTTTGTTGTTCACAAGGTGGGATTATCCACAAAGCCCATGCCATGGGGCCCCTAGGGGCCTCAAAACATTCCTGTTACTCCCAAGCAAATTTGTGACAGAAGAGCTGCATGGTTCTGCATTACAAGCTAATACTTTGCTACGTTTTTAGCTCATTATTTTAGTTTATATCAAACTGACATTGTGTCTTTTCCTCAACCAAACGTACAAGTGATGAACACTAACACTGCTCGATCCTCAGGAGTACTTCCTGTTCCACCTGAAAAAAACCCAGTTGTCACGGGCTCATTCTGAATCGAATACTTTTGCTTTTTACTTGTAGTACATACTGTTGCATGCAGTATGCATACAACTGGGACATACTACTCCGCCATGATAGTGCGCCTTGAACTTTGACTCTGACGCTCTTTCATCCGTCGCAGACGAAAATTTGCAGTACAAGTTGAGCCAGAATCCTTTTTTAAGCCATTCTAAGGTAAAATTCATTCAAATGTAACTTCACATTTGCTCTCATTTATTCACTCGGCTTTGTGCACAATAATGTATTAACTGTACACAGGAACTGCAAAACTTATGTACTACTCACACTTAAATGCGCTGTCATTCTGTCAATCATCTGTCATCTGTCTCAGCTTTGTTTATATCTGAGTGACACAATGTGATGTATGTGACATATTTGCCTTTGCACAGAGGATTGTGGGTCGGAATGGCCAGACTGGATGTAGTAGAACATCCTGGTACTTTTGGCATACCGCATTTCACATAATGTGTACTGGGGACATACTAAATCTTTTTCTTTTCTTGTATGGGTGCTGGAAGGCAGGCCATATCTAGTTTCAGACATACACAACAGCACAGGAAGCTGTCAGTTAAATGATAGGCTGTCACAGCGCCCCCTTCTGATAATGTGGCGCACCACCATTTGATTTCAGTGATTTGAACTGGCAGCAAATTTTATGCAATATCTCAAACCTAACTGTCATTTATGGAACCTTTGTGCTCCTAAAATTTGATAAAACTGGAAATTAAACTATCCAATACTGCATTTTTTTTCCTACATTATGGTCCCCCTGTCACTTGAGATCTTAAGTATGACAACCATAAACAAATAGCTATAAATAAGACCTTACTCAGATGAGGAAAAGATCTTATCTTAAAGCAAAGTTTAGACTTAAGTTGTTTTCTGCTGGTTCTGAGGAGATGCAGCTTGAATGAGTCCAAACCTGTGCTGAACTTTGCATTTACGTAATGAACAATGTCATAGGAAATAAAGATAGTGGACTGCTGCAGTTATGTTTTTTTTTTTTTTCCATGTTATGATTCAGACTTTTTTTTTTTTTTCCAACCACAGTTCTGTCTTTCTGCTCCTCCTTATTTTCTGCAGCGGCATGAAAAACTCTGAGCTGCATGTTTGGTTTGTCTGCCAACCAGCAATTTAATGCACCCAGTACACATTGTTTTCTCCACAGTTACTCTTGACTAAACCATCATTTGTGCTGCCAGTATTTAAGGGGGAATCACAAGGCAGGTGCTGACAATTTAAGTGGATTTGAGATTTATAGATCACAGCTGTGTTAAGTTAAAAATGGGATTCTTAGAAACGGCTCAAGTGAGGTTTCCTTTACGCCTAGCATCTAATATTGATCGAACTTAAGCACACTGCCAGAAATTACCTGAAGACAAAGTTTAAGAAAAACATATATGGACAGTTTTGTAAATGAGGCGACAGGTCACGTACAGTTGAGAAACACACTTGCTGATGCTCGCTATTGCACGAACTGAATGACAGTGACGAAGTTAAGTCATGCAAGTAAAATTCTCATCTGCAAGCAGCGAAGTTTTTCCGAAAGGCTGTCAAACTGTTAGAATTTTTTTTTATTTTTGGTCTTTATGGGATTATCGCTGCGTTCAAACAAAGATAACTGACAAAAGAGGATGGGAACTGACATGAAACAAAAAATTAAACTGCCGATGAGTCTGAATGAGCGTCTAGCTGTCAGTGTTATGGCAAGTCACAAATAAGTCTTAAGTCTTTGTTCTCAAGTCAAGTCCAAAGCTCTAAACGAAGAAAATTGAGTCCCAAAGAAATAATTGGTACTTGCCACCACATGAAATCCCATTTTAACAAAAGAGTATTACTCTATTAAATTAACACAAATGGTAAATGCCTTTTGAATTTTTAAATTCTTAAAATAAAAAAGAAAAGTGTGACTAAATTTAACACCAAAAAAAAAATGAGCGCTGACATTGCACTCAACTACGAAGTACCACAACAGAATAAACTATCAGAGATTTTGTGTTGTTTTATTCAAAGGAAGTAAATGTAAAAACAAAACAATGAACAGGTTCGAGGTACAGCTGTCGTCACTCATCTACTTTATGGTGTGTGTGTGTGTGTGTGTGTGTGTGTGTGTGTGTGTGAGAGAATATGTTCTACTGGCCAGCAGACGGTTTAAGCTGCTATCAAGTTCTTTGTAAAGGAACAAAGTATAAAATATACCAAGACGCCTAGTGATGTTAATTATCTCAAGTATTTTCAACTCATAAAGGCTCAAGTCCAAGTGAGGTCACAAGTCATTGGCCTTAAAGTCGAGTTGTCTTTAATGATGTTGTCAAGTCCAAAGTCATCAAATCTGTTACTCAAGTCTGACTCCAAATCAAGTCATGTGACTCTAGTCCACACCTTTGGCATCTAGTCAACAGGGACGCTGCAGTTCATGGACATCAACCCTGCTTAGGTGCCCTTAAGCAAAGAACTTAAAGCCAAAAAGGACATTAAGTGCTGAAAGTGTACAAAAAAAGAGGATTTTTTAACATGTGCATATATATATTAATGTGTGTGTATGTGTTAATACACATATATTAATGTTTAAACTCGACTAAAGGGAGCTTGTGGTGAAAACTTGTCATGCAAAGGGCTGCGAGAGCTTCCTATGAAGGAATAAAGCAAATAAGACTATTTATATTGATTTTCACATAACGGATTTCAGAGGCAGACTATCATTATATCATTGTTTTTATTACTATCATTGTAATTTTCATCATTTTGTCTTTGCACAAAAAAAACAAACAAATAATACATTTTTCAGGAGTTGATCAACCCTCCCAACCCCAAACCCACCACTACAGTTACAGTTTGCTCAACACATTTAAAATCAATGTAAATTACAGCAATGTAAAACGAAATAATGTAAAATAAAATCAACCCTGAAAGAGATAATATAACAGAAACAGCCAGAATAATAATTAGAATCCAATACCCAGCACCTTAATACAATGATCAACTTTTAAAGAAAAATCTGACGTATTAAAAACTGAAAGAAATAATAAAACGACAGTGTGTCATCGTGATAGAAAGAAAGAAACGTGTTAAGTTAGGTACAACCAGCTGACGGGACACAGCGTCGTCCCCATCACCCCTTTCTCTTACCCTCGAGAGTGTGTGTGTGTGTGTGTGTGTGTGTGTTTTTCTGCTCTGACAAACTACGGCATCAAAGGAAGGAGCGAGAAACAGGAAGTGGCTTCTTCTGGTTTGTGGTTTGGAACGCCAACATGTGCTCTGATATGAGAAACGTTTTGACGAAGAAGACTTTCCTGCTCTCTCGCTCCGCTCCGAGCCGCTCTGGACCGGTAAGGCCTTTAAAAACTAAATAAAAACAAACAGATGAAAGAAAAGAAAAAAATGGCAAAAGATGAACGAGCAGTAGTCGTCACCACCATCAACATCGTTACATACATCGATAAACTCCTGTTTGCTCTTGGGGGAGGGGGGGGGGTTTCTTTTCGTGTTTGATCCGATTCCTGTCAGCTGTTTTGAAGGTGCACTACACCGAAAAGGCAGCAATGATATGATCCAACGTGACCCTTCACATCCCCCCCTCCCCCCAAAAAATCCAAATCTGTACAACCCAAAATTTTCAACGACACAAAAATATATTATCAAATCAAAAGTAGCAGAAGAAAATAATTCACCATTCGTCGTTGTCCTTGTCGATCCTTTTCGTGGTTGTTTTTTTTTTTTTTTTCTCCAGTGATCTTTTATAATACACTCACACATACTGGTTGTTACATACGCCAAAGATTCCTTTTTTGTGTGTTTGCTTTGCTCTTTGGGAACACGTGTAGCTGGGAGGGGATGGGGGAGACAAAAATAAAGTGTGGTGGGAGGTGGGGGGGGAGCAGACATGTGTTGGTTCAGGGTTGACATTCTGGATATGAAGGCGTGATGCCAACCGAAGCGATACCAACATCGACATTAAAAGAAAAAAAAAAAAAGTACAAAGAAATCATTTAAGCATTCATGTGCTGACGTATGCAACAAAAACAAACTCCAAATTTAACTCTATAAAGAAAGGCAACGTAAAATCCATCGACAGCTCTGTCCATGAACTGTCCTTCCCTCCCCAGTTTCCCATATGCCCCTCTTTTCCAGTGCACAACTCTTTAAAAGCCATAAAAGAAGAAACTTAAAAAAAACAAAAAAACAAAAACAGACTTGAAGGGTTGAAGCCTGAACAATCGATGACGACGTCAAGTTTAACTGGCTGCCTCGGACTTGATGCCTTTGAGAGAAATTTTTAAAAATGAGGAAGAAAAAAGGGAGTGGATAGGCGAAAAGGATGGATGTGTTTGTGCTGAGTTCAGTTAGAAATTAGAGGGAGAGGGTGGGAAGGTGAGTGAGTGTGTGTGTGTGTGTGTGTTTGTGTGTGAGGGGAGGAGGGATGTGTTGGAAGGATGGATCAGGTGGATTTTTCAAGTTCATTTTGGGAGAGGAGGGGGAGGTTTGTGCGGGTGGAGAGGGTCCTTAAACCAACAACAGCAAAGTTCATCCATCCAAAGTCCATCTCTGTGTGTAAGTGTGTGCGTGTAAGTGTGTGTGTGAGAGACAATGGGCCTCAGCGACCAAAGTCCTGGCTCAGTTGGAGTCCATTCAGTTTTGGGGGAGAATCCGAACAAACCCATTCAAAACTCCTTTGAGTTTTCCAGCAAAATAAGGCTCCAAACTTTCAGTCAATAATTGACCCTTGTTAGAGATTCAGAGAGAAAGTAGAAGGTTCTTTTTTTTTCAGCAGTTCCTCCGCTCTCCTTGTCCAACGTTCAACCCCCGTTTTCTACCCAGTTTTCCCCCTACCCGAAAAGACCTGGCAGCAGAACCGTGCAGAAAAACTGAATAAATAGCAGGAAGAAGTGACAGGAGTGGTCAAAGTGATCAAAGTGTGACTTCTGAAAAACAGAGAGAGCAGATTGGACATGCAGAAGAGTGGAACGTCTAAGTAGAACGTGACAAAAAAAACAAAACAAACAAAACAAAAAACAGCAGGGAAGAGAGAAGACCTCAGTTTATAAGTACTTCACAACTCAGAGGAAATCAACTCGAGTTTCTAGTCGCAGGGCCTCGAGAACTTAAGGAACAAAACCTCTAGAAAAGAAACATTTTCTAGTCTCAGAACCGATAGCCCTACTTCAGACCTTTGTCCGGATAACAATCGTCTTCTTCTTAAAGTGATCCCACCCTTTAGCTTACCTCCTGACCTCCACAGTGCCCCCACCAAACTTACATCATCTCCATCCTGGCTTTCACCCCCTCACCCTCCCACCTGCACCCTTTAATCTCATCTCTCCTCGCTGCTCCTCCGCACTCACAGTTTGAGCTCGTTGGCAATCTTTGAGGCAATGTTCTTGAAGGCGATGGATGTGCCGGAGATCCGCTTGAAGCGCACGCCGTTGAGGGAGAGCCGCGGCAGCTTGCACACCTCCATCTCCCACTGGACGAAGTCGTCCCGCGCCGGGTTGCCCGACACGCACAGCAGCATGTAGCGCTCGCGCAGCTCGTACTCGCAGCTGTTGGAGTCGAGCACCTTGCGGATCTCGCGCATCATCTCCATGGGCTCCATGGACGACGTGGTCTTCATGGACCAGGTGAAGCGGAGCGAGCGTGGCTTAGCTGAGTCCTTCTGGCTGGCGATGGCCGGAGGGGTGCCGGTGCCACCTGAGGAGGGAGAAAAGAGGGTTGAAGAACCGTTCTAATCTATTTCTGACTTCTCACCATTAGCAGAGAGCGCCACTTTCTTCTACTAATGTTGTTAAAATTCAACCATGTTTATACTTTTGTACAGTGGTTCTCAATCGTTTCAGGTTACTGGAGCCATTGGATATTTTTTAAAATCCTGAGGACCCCTGACCCCTCCGACCTTGTTTTTTTTTCTCCCGTGGGCCAGAGTCTGGTTTACTGGTATCTTTTAGCCATTTCTTACATTGTTAATGCCGCGTTACAGAGTAGTTCTTCTTCGGTGTCGTTCTTCTTCTTTGAATAATTGGGGTTGTCATCTTCTTCTCAATGTAAGTGTGTTCGTTTGTTTCTTAATTTCAAGTGCTTTATGCTGAATTTTGCAAGTCACCAAGTTTTCAACAACACCATCCTGCAAACTTTTAACAATAAAACCCTTATTAAGAAATAATAGTGTTTGTCAAATGAAACACCTGAGGGCTCTTAATTAGAAAAGAATATAGAAAGTGTTGAATTTGTATCAACAGCACAAAGCTGTAACTTCAAAGGGAAGATGGGAGCAGAATAAAATGAGGCTTTACACTAAAATATTAACCAATATCACATGTATCAAACAGATGGAATTGGAAATAAAGGCCTGTTACCTTTTGCAGTTGCAGTAAATAAAGTTCCCAGTCACTCTTTGTGGAGTAATGTATGTCTGTAAAGGTCATAGGATCTTTTTATAAGATAGATTTTATTATTTCACAGACCCTTTGCAATTGCACCATGTACCACCAGGGGTCCACGGACCCCCGATGGAGAACCACTGCTTCAGTGGATCTCAGACTGCATTTTTAAACCCCATTTACTGCCATTCATGTTGATACAGGGAACAGAAACCTTATAGGACATGTCAAAGCTGCTAGGTAAAGGTAATTCTCCCTTCTAAAGCAACTGTCTGTGTTCATTTGGTCAAAAATCGCTGAGTGGTAGAGAGAGAGAGAGGGGAGCAAGGAGCCGTCGAGATTGAAGTTATCACGCCTGGAAAAATAGTTTCTTACAAGTGCTGCCTTTGAATGTTAGCATGAAGAAGGATTTGTACACAGATGTTCTTTTAAACTAAGAATATCAGATACTTTCTGTCATGTTTATTGAATACGAACAAAATGCAAACAAACACAGTATCTCATGGATAAAGCAGTTTTTTGAGAAAAATATGTGGGGTTTATGTAACCTATGTGGATGATGTTGAAAAATGACAATTAAATGTACTGCTGGTTACTTTAAGAGATGGTTGACAAATATCAGAATTACAGATAAAAGAGGAAAAGTAAACAGATATGAGGCGCCTGCATACCGGTGTTTCCAGATCCTGGTGAGGAGTTGTTCTCATCGTTGTTGGAGGAGGAGGAGAGAACACCGCCGGACGTCTTCTCCGACTTGTCCACAGTACTGCTCAGCATAGACCTGGGTGACGGATGGGAGGGTGGAGGAAGACCAAGAGGAGAAGAAGGAAAGGACAGATAAGGAGACCAGGGAACATGGAAGTAAGAGAGACAGGAAAGGCAGAGAGAAGGACGAAAGAAGACAGGAAAGAGGAGGGCGAGACAAGCAAAGACAGAAAAAGAAAAGTGTGAGAATTGAGGGAATTATTTAAAAAGCAGAGACAAAAAAGGAGGGAAGGAGAAGGGAGAAATGGAGGAATGATTGAGAGGAAGAGGGAGATGATGAGGTTGTGGACATGAATACAGACAAAAAAACCCCCCAACCTTTCTTTTTTAAAAAAAAAATACCCCTGTGTGTGTTTGTGTGTGCACCTCTAATAGGTTATTAAAATGTGTGTAAATTTCTGTCCGTGTGTGTTATACCGTAAATTTGGAGTCTTTTTGCACACAAACACACATTTGGGTACTTTGATTCGGATTTCCCGTCACACACACCAACCACCATGCAGGTCATACTTCACACCAGCACTCTCACTCTCTGGGATGCTACCATTCACGGCTAATGTCCCGTCCCCTGATTGGTTAAGCCGTAATCACCATCACCAACCAAATTACATCCCAGCTCGGCCCCCTCCCCCCCCTCTCCCAGCCATTCACAACAAGCTCAGAGATCATCTAGTGATTGGCTCCAGTCTACTGATTGGCAGGCGGTTTTGGTAGAGTCTGGGGGTTTGTAGGGTTTTCGGTTTTTCGGGCTGTTCTGTATCTCACCTGCTCCCCTCATCCCGACCCTCTCCCTCATACGGACTCCTCGGGAAAAATCAACACAAGTTTAGTCTTTTTTGAGGGCTAGGGGCAACAATTGGACTTTTAAACAGGTAGTAAATCTGCTGGCTGAAAACAGTCGCGCTGCTCGCCATGCCTGCCTCAATGTTCCAAACCAACCACGGCGAGCACCGACGCCAAATGTTTGATTTCCACTCCAACTGCTCAAATTTAAGTCCAGAGCCAACCGGGGACTTTACAGCCCACAATGCAGATCCCACTGCCAGTCCACAAGCACTTTATTACAGCTCCTCACTGAAGAGGCATCATGAGTGTTTAATGAGCTAAAGATGAGTAAAGACAGGAATGAACTGCACCAGCTTCATAAATCTGTTATCAAGTTTATAAAAGTCATAGTTTTGTACATATCAAATGGCAGCATTAAGACGTAAAGACCTGTGAGTATATTGATGGTGTTAAACATCAGTAACATTGGGACATAAAGTCACATGTTATAAGCTATAACATTCGGAAACTTCAGAAATAAGAATTTACAGTGACAAACTATTATTTTTTTTAGTTATGACCAACTGTTTGAAACTGCAGGTAAATACATGTTAGGGGTGTGAATCTTTCAGTGTCTCACAATTCGATTTTGATTTCAACTTTTGGGGTCACGATTCGATTCAAAATCGATTCCTAAATCAGTATAAGGGGGTTTAATTTCAGAATCTACTTCAGTCTGTTTTGCAAGACAAGAGTGGCAAAGTATGGCATGAAAGCAGAGAAAAGTGTATAAAATTGAGTTAAAAAAAAACCCAAAAACATATTAAACGGTAAACTGCTAAAATGTAAACGCACACAGACAAACATTAGACAAAAGGTAACATTTATATTTGCTAAACTTTTCTGCAACCCTCACCCCCTAAGACTTTTTAAATTCTTAGTTTTTAAATTTCAATAACAACTTTCAATAAAAACATTAAATTTCAATAACAAGTTCAAGCTGTATCAAGTTGATCAACCAATGGTCTAAAATACTCATCATTTATATCATGTATTTATCAGCTGTCCTATAAGAAAAGGTTATCAAAAATCAATTTTTTGAATTTGTGAATCGATTTTGAGTCTCAGAACATGAGAATCTTATTTCCTATGTGAATTGATTTTTTCCTCAACCCCGTCTATTTATGTACACGAGGAAATCTGTGAGTACGTAGCACTAATGCTGTCACTAATTATGCTAATCTATCTGACGTCATTTGACCATTTGGAATATTGTTATTGGAATAAAGATTTATAATTTTAAGCAGGTTGAATTGTTATTTTTGTGAAGTAAAAATTAAAGGAGTTACAAGTAAACAAGCTAAGATTGTCTTTGCCTTTTGGTTTTGTTAACTTCACAACAGCTAAACCTGCCTGTTATTAGCTATACATGTTTTTTATTAACTAATTTATAATTTGTCTAGTGCAACCAACTTTAATTTCAAAATCCTTAAAACTCCACTTAGTAAACAATTACAACAAGCTGAATATTTCAGCAGGTCCTGATTAAACGGAAAGTTTGTGCAAAATGGAATCGTGGTTTATTTGGGATGGAATGGCTTGTAATGGAAAGGATCCAAACAGAATAAAATTTGGGAAAGAAACTGTAAAATGAAATGGTTTGGCACACAGAGGAACAAAATGGAATGGGTTCCAACAAAATGTAATGTTATAAAACAAAATGTGAAGTGGAACAATATGGGGCAGGATGGAATGGTTTGGAACAGAAAGGTCGGCACGGTGAGGGCGAGACGAGTGGCTAAAGGAGGTTAGGAGCATTAATGATCCCAGCACTGCATTAAAACCTTTATTAGTAACACTGGACCTACACATAGGCTGTTTAAAACACACACACGCACACACACACACACACTCCCTGAAAACACTGCTGTAAGTGCAGCCTGAATAACACATACGTAACAAACACACACAGATACTCCTTCTCATACCAGCAGACAAGACAGAAAAAACAAAGAAACTCAACGGAGAAACGTAAACAAAGACATAAAAACACAAAAACAGACAACAAGTAAACACATGCAGACGATGGAGGGAAAGTGACACACACGACAAATTCGACAGTTGTGGTCTTAAACTCATTCTGTTGTGAATAAGATAGCATTGCTGTTTTGCCCCATTGGAAATAAAAAATAACCAAAAACATCATGAAAAATACCTCCTGCAACAGAAACATGATTAAAAATAGAGCACATGGGAAATGACAAGTGCGAGCAGTGGAGAACAGGTACATGAGGTTTACTTAAATACTTAAATAATAAAAGTAAATTGGTCAACAATGTAGAAATTAAGTAACTTGCGTCATTTTGCATGCCCTGTGTGATTTAGCTAAATGTGAAGGGATGCAAAATGGCTACCAGGGAAAACAAAGGATTGATAAGATGATTATTTGAACCAAAATATAATCTCACTTATTTGATTACTGAGAGCTTCCAAGTGCCTTTAAATACATCTAGCTAGAAAACTCTTCATATACTTGAAAATATAACCAATTTGCCAAATTTTATAAAAAATTCATATTTTAAGCACATTAGTTGTTTCTCCAATGTGACATATTCAGACACTCGTATACAAAAAAACTGAATTTATTATAATACTGTGATAACATTGAGGCTTTACAACTTCTAACCACCAGGTGGAGCAATGGTCCAGATTAAAGGAAAACTGCTCTTTCTGCCGGTAAAAGGCAGCCAACACACACACACACTCGTAAGTGAGTGTGTGTTAGACAAATGTGGTTGTGATGTGTGTTAACCATTTACATGTGTATATGTAAAATATGTGAATGTGTGTTTAACATCTGCAGTGTGCAAATCTTTCAAACTGTGCAAATGTCGACGTGAATATGGAGAAAAAAAATGTGTCTATGCAAATGTTTGGTGTGTCGGTATGAATACATGTGTTCAGTATGTCATCTGTGTGTGTGTGTGTGCATATGTGTGTGTGCGTCCACAGCATAAAAGGTCTTTTTTTCCAGCCAGAGTAGGTCAAAGCCATCCAGTTCTGTTGCTGCTGCTGTTAGAGAGCCATTGCCAGAGTGAGAACAGAGCGATGAAAGAAAGGAAGAGTGCAGCCTCCAGAAAAGAGTGCAGCCTGAGAAACACTGCAGCCTCGTCCCTCCTGGGTCCTCTCCTCCTCTCTACCTCTGTGCACAACTGCTAACTACTGTCACGGACTTTTTACAAGAAACGCCTTGCACCCAAAACTAAAAACACATCTCAAGCCCTTTGTGGCTGATCGAAACCTGATGTTTGTGATCCAACTGATGGAAGCAGTGAGGTGAGATGGGTGATGATTTGGAGGGTTTGGTGAGTGGCGTTAGCTCGGATAACGGTTAGCAACATTAAACGATCTCGGGAAAAGTGAAACAGCAAGACTTAAATGAGAACACCTACTCATCATTACACGTTAAAAACAAGCATTCCCCATCTCTGTGCCTCTTTTTTTATTCACATGCTAATGAAAAATGAGGAAATTTGTGCAAAACTGAATCCATGGGATGAGATTTAAATCACTAACTCACCAGTTTAAAAGATCTGTAGATGAAGATCTTCAGTGTTAAGAGTAGGAAGGGAACAGTTTGATCTATGGCACCATTAAGACTCGACCTAAATCTGGGTCGCTACAGGGGGACACAAGCTCACATATGCTCTACCTTGTAAATGAATGCAAAGGGGGAGGAGGGGTGAGGATGAGATGGGTGGGAGGGACGATGGAGGGACGAAGAGGAAGTGGGGTGAGGTGTTATTGTGCCGCATGATGATGGAGTGAGTTGAGTGAGTGGGTGGCTAGGTGAAGGGGAAGTTAGTAAAAATAAATAAATAAATAAATAAATAAATAAAACCAAAAATGGGCCAAAACAC
>JAQLOL010000016.1:6014208-6033259 GCA_029783665.1 Naso thynnoides | reverse complement strand
CTTAAAGGGACAGACCACCACGTTACATCACATCTGGAACTCACTGTAAGCCGGAGACATTTAGGCTTCTCTATTCAAGCTCACATTTGTGATCTAATCTCCTGCAGCAGATGTATGATTCTCCAAAGCCATGCAAGTCCACCATCAGAGCAGACCTACTGTGTATCACAGCATGAGCCTTCACCTGTCTTCAGCAACCAGGAAGGAAGATTTAGGTTTAGATATCAGCTAAATACTTGAAGAGTTTTTCTAGTTTTTCCAATCATGGCTAATTAAAACCACCTAAGGCTTCTTTCCTAATGCTAAATAGTTTTTGGTGTATATGGTCTATATTACTTAAGCCTCAAAGGCTATTTTAGTCTTGCTGGTGTTTGTAATTGAAACATAGACAAGCCAGTTGTTTTAGTTAACCATTTCTCCAGGATGTTACTAATGTGGCTGAAAACAAAAGTTTGAGATACAGAACATCAGTCACTCTGCAAGTGGAACAAAAGAACAGATCAAAGCTTTCAGTTCAATCTAGCGTGTCTGTGCCCAGGCATGCCTACCTCTTTTCCGGTGAGGACGTGTCGTGCCAGTTTGACCTTGGCGAAGTTGCCTTTGCCAATGGTTTTAAGCAACCGATAGTTACCAATGTGTGGCTGGTCATCTGATGTGGTCGTGGCGACGGAGTTCCGACATCGCGGCATGCTGGAGCGGCCGGATGACTTGGACTCCTGAGGAGAGAGGAGGCAATATGTACATGTATGAGCAACGATGACTCGTAAACAGAAAGACATAAAAAGTGAAAAATGAGCCGAAGCGAATACAAAGCAAGATTCCGGCGAAACTGTGCCACCAGTATCATTGGTGATCTAGACTGAAAATTTTAGGAGCACCACTAAAGTCAACTCACAGCAAAGTGCAACAGCTCTTACATTTTCTATCTTTACTTTATGCTTTGTAATCTTTGTAATAACACACACTGACCTTCAAAATGACAACTTTACATATTATATGACCACAATTGTAAGGACTGAGGAATGAGAAAGAACAGACTACGAAACAATGAGCACATCTTTTCACATACATCAACTGCAGGGGAGCGAATCTTTTTAGAAAATTCCGTTTATTTAGATATTTACTACCCGATTACAAACTAATTTCATAGTTAAATATATTTCCAATTCAAAGATGATTTTCAACTGAAGCACTTCAGAACAAAAGATCATCTTCAAAAATAAACTACACTATACACTGGACCGGCACATCCATGAATTCAGCTTTCTGACGAGGTCCCTCTCCGCCTGTGTTTCAATTCAGTCCAATGTAGTCATACTATTGTTGTTAATTATTTACACAACTGATAATGAACACAATTAAATTATGCTAAAAGGCTACATGAATGACTGTTTACCTCTCTCCAGAAGATAAATAGTATATATGTATGTCTATGTGGAATTACACGTAATGTAGTAAGTGATTTTATCTTATTAATTTTAATCACAGAAATTTACACAGCGAGTCCCTGGAGGCACACACATATTTTACCAATGGAAGGGTGCCGATAATCTAGCTATCACTGAAACCTGAAGGATCCCAAAGGGAATTAATAAAAGTTACTTCCTCTTCAGACAGGGGAATAAATGGTAGATTCTTGTTGTTGTTTTTTTTCTTTGTTTTAGTGCAAACAACTTGACTACACAACAACTCCTCGGCATGGCAGATTTGATTTAAATCGGCTTGTTTGGACTATTTGCGCTGTTACTGTCTAAACAGAAAATGGGATCGTTTTCCTCCCGAATGGGGCACGGCGACGAGACCTGCTCTGGATGACGTATTGCCGGCCTAATGTATTAATTTTTTTGAAGATCAGCCTAAAAGAAGCCAAAATTGCCAGAAGTAAAAAGCAAACACTAGGCTACAAATTACAAAACTACACCACTGTTGCATGACTTTAACGCCACCACCACAAATTTCTTCCGTGCTGCTTTGTATTTAAATAACAGCTCTGACTACCATTATGCATTTCCATAAGGATATGAGCACACACAGCTCATATCAGCAACGTCAGGGTGCCGGGACAGTAAACTTAGTCTAGATTTTACTGTTGTCACTCCTTTACTTTACTGGTTAATATTTCACACTGTGGTCAGTCACGGCCCACACAATATTCAGCTTCTGGTAAGAAATTCACAGCCTCAAAAGAGTAACGAGAAAATATTTCCCCACTGCTTCCCTGACGGTATGGCTGTGACTTTAAGTTGAACTCACAATGCCAGTAGCGTATGGAGGCATTTTAATGGTCTCTTTATATGTTAGTATAGAGTGAGCTTTTTTCAGTTCCTCTTACAGCAGACAGTAGGTCTTTCGAGTCACACACACGCCCACGAAAAGAAAACAAAACCTTGCTGTGCTGGCAAGTTTTGGATGGTTGGCAACTGCTATTGGGTTTCAACTCCAGGAAAGGGTCACAGCAATTGTGTGTGTGTGTGCGTGTGTTGGTGTGTGTGTGTGTGTGAGTGTGTGAGTGTGTGTGATCTGAGCGGACAGGTGATGAGGATCAGGGTTAGAGGAGAGGACGACTGGCTCCAGGGTGACGGGACGCAAACACACACGGGCAATGACACGAACGCCCGCTCGCCCGCACGCACGGTTCACAGAGCAGAGCGGGTACACACACACGCATGCAGTGGTAGAAATCACACACACACCTCCAGGAGACTTGACACCGATGAGAGAGATGGTCCAGTGAAATTCACACTGTTGGTGCGGAGCAAAGGGCTTCGCAGAAATCATCTCTCTCTCTTGTTCTCTCCCTCCGACGTCGACCAGTCATTTTATTCACCTAATTATCTCTTTCCAGCGTGAACAAATTGGAAGCTTGCTCTGTGTCACAAATTACCCCACCACATTTCTATCAACATGGTCCTCCCTCTGTTTCCATATCTGGGACCATGGGAAACAGGGATTACTTCATTGTGTTTGTGTGTTTCTTGCTCCAGATGGTATGATCTAATGTCTGCATCTCAACCACCTCCCCACATCCTCATGCTGACAGTGCAGACTTGCATAATGAATAATAGGCCAGATTAAGCCGTAGCACATGAAGGGGGGACTTGGATTAAAAACAAACGACACTTACTTTGAACCCCAAGGACGGGGGGAAGGGCCTTTTGTGGCCTTGAGTGAGGGGGAAGCAAATGATTTTTATTTTTGGATCATGTGGGAGAGGAGGAGAGAAGGACAGACAATGCATATGTCAAACATGGACACTACTCGAGAAGAGAAGCGATCAGGCTTTATTTGATCCAACCTCTGTCAGAGAGACCCGCGGTCCAAAATACTGCCTGGAGGTCAAGTTCGGCTTTAAACAAAATGTGTGAGAGAACATGCGAGTTACATAGTTTAAACATGAAAGCAGGCAAAATATAAAAACAAATGATTGTCTGGTATATTCACACGAATGCACGCACAAATTAGCTTAGGTCAATATCGGGGAAATTACATAGATTTACATTGTTTCCTGGAAATTTACCCTAACTACACTCGCTACTTGCTCAAGCTGAAACTTAAGCTAAACCTTACCTAAACTGCTCACCAAAGTATTTTTAGGGTGCCTACTGTCTTCTGGCTGGGGACTGCAGCTAGGAATTAGCCATGTTGGCTAAAGCTGTCCTAATTACTGTTATTTTTCTAGTCAATTAATGGGCATTGTCCACAATATTATAATCTAATGATTTAAACTAAACTGAAAACCAGCTGTTTTTCAACTAAGCACACATCTTGTTGTCCCGTTGCACCAGTCATCCTCAGTAACTTGTCTCCAGACTGAAAAGCAGCCCAACTTACAAGAAGTAACGCTTTATATCAACTCATAAAACATGCCAACAATAGCACAAGATCTGCAAAAACAGAAGAGGGGGCACTTAAGCTACACACACCCATAACTGAAATACACAGCAGAGAGGTATGGCTTTATGCAAGTCTGCAATTAAAACTGCATCTACAGCACGGCCAACTGTATTCCTTATCTTTGATGTTGTTGAGCTGTTTGTTCGAGATAGGGGATCAATACTAGAGGAGTTCTGACACCAATACCAGTATCGGAAAATGCGAGGCAAATCAGACCATGAGACACAAACAGCTAATCAGCTCATACTCTAAGACCCCTGCACTTACTGATAGCTGTCTACAGGAATTATGACCTTTTTCTAAAATACATCACAAAAAAGTATTTGATGTTTATTCCAGAGGTACCAACAGCAGCTTTAAATGAAACCTAACCAGCTAACCAAGGCTTTGTAAAGTGTTCAACTCTGGCGCAACAGTGCTACAACTTAACATGGTGGTCAGTACACAGCCACAAACTTTCAGAGTTTGGTTAATTAGTGTTTAATTGGATCATCTCCTCAGGAGTCAGTAGGTTTAACTTGAAATAATGCAGAAAAATGAAAGCGTGATTCCTTTGAGTTCTTTCCCTCCTCCACAATCCACAACTCTTTAGTCTTCCTCCTCTCCTATCCTCTTTCATGTCCGACTATTTTTGTCTTCTGATTCTTCCTTCATTTTTGGGCAGCTGCAGGCTAAGCAAACCCCCTCCCCCTACACAAGCACACGCACACACATACACATACAGACAAACACACATGTCGCCCTCTTCTCTCTCCCCTCAGTTATAATTATAGATGTGTTGGAGGACAATAAGTGACATCATTGTTTGTTCTCACATTACTCTGTGACGCAGCGCGAAACTCACGAATACGAACTTGAAACTGTTCAAATGCACAGTTAAGCAACGACTTTGCTAACTTAAGACTCCAATGAGCTCCAGTAAAGGAAATCCAATTTCAAATGCTCACACTGGCTGACAAACTGCAGTTGAATACAGAGTTCACTGAAACTGAGGGTTCGTAAATGAAATTCACAACAGATGAAGGGAACACTCTTGACAAAAGAGATGTTGTGAAAGGATTAGAGGTCGTAAATTGGAAACACAAGGCCTGAAAACGCATAAATGCAACAGGTCACATGAAACTGTTGTCCACTTTAGGGGAGTGTGCAACAAAGTTAAGGAAGTTTGGCCGGTCAGAGTGTGAATTCTACGGATGATTGTGAGCTGGAGGAGGAAATAAACATGCAGCTATTGCTGTGCTTTTTACCTCATTTATGAATCTGGGTAAGACACAGCAGTTTCTTTGAGAATGACATTTTTTAGAAATAATTTTAGGCCCAAGCCTCCGCTCCATTTGATCAAATTTACTTTAGTCTGAAGCTGCAAACCTTCATTCACTGCATTTACATTCAAATTTTGCATCAAAATTCGATTACATATGCAGTCTCTTGTATTGCTGGTTTATTGAGTGTTGTGTGTTTGGACTGGTGCAGCGGAAGGACAGATGCTGGCAAACAGCTGATAATGATGATTGCATCTACAAGACAGTCAAGGGGAGACTGGAGCCACTGCAGGAATAAACAGCCAGAGTCACACTGGATTCCAAAAGAAAATGACTCTTTAACCTACAAATGAACTGTCAAATTAGTGCATGCTTTTATTTTTTAGGTGATAATGTAGTGTTGCTACCCAGCATTATATCCCTTCACTTGCTCTTTACATTATTGTCTTGTGTTTCCTCGCACAACTTCCACTTTTGCAGTATCATACTTTCCCTTTTTTTTTTTTTTACATAAATCATATAACCTATTTTTTCTTCTTACACTGTAAAAAATCACGCACCTTGATGACATATACCATAAATCTCAAGTATTTCCCTGTTGGGTTTAACAAGCTTCTATATGCAGCACTTTCACATTCAGACAGTGTTGCATTCACTTCCACTCTGTCTGTCAGTACTCTATGTTCTGACACAATACGAGGTGTACATGCACAGAGAGGTCAGCCATCTTGGACAGCTAGCTTTGGCTACACCATTTGGACGTATCACATGAGGTTATTAAATGCTAAAGTTAAATGTTACTATATTTTTACTTTTCCCAGCTTTATATTTGTGTTAGGATTACAAGTTGTGTTAGTGGAAAAGGCATGGTTTGTTGTAAACTGGAAATAAATGATTGACTAGCAATTCATTTGTCACTCAAGTTAGCTGGAGTAGGCGTGAGTGGATATGCTAGCTCGGCACTAGCATAACAACCACAAGCTGATGTTAACAACACAGGCCATCGCTAGTGCTAGCCACAAAGTGAGCACTAGTCCAGCTAGCATCAACACTTGCAATATCCAAGCTAGAAAACACAAAATGCCAAACCAAATTCTCTAATACACTTATTATAATAATTCAAATTATATGAATGAATGTTTTTTCTTTAAAAAAAACAGATGCTTTAATCCAGCTGATGTGACTTTTGGTGTTTATTAAGCTGACCTTTTCCATCATGAACGTAACATTACCGGTGGGTTACACTGATGAAAACCTCTTTTGTAAGAGAGACTTTGCCAAGACAAAAACAATGACTACACAAGAGACAGTACACAAATGAGGCAATATTACTGAGGTATGTGTTTGTTTCATCAGTATTTAGTAATGGGGGTGGGGGCAAGATGGTAAGAGACCGCAGGATTACAGTTAACATCCGACCCAATGATTCAGAGGACGTAACACACACACACAAACACACACACACACACACACACACAGTGAAAACTCAATGACAAGATGTTTGCAGCTGAGAGCAATTTACTGCCACATTGAAAACAGAGGCATGTGCACATGACCAACACACACACACACACACATACAAAAAAACACACCAGTAATGTTAATCCAGGGCAGTACTGGTTTGTTTTGACTCAAGCCTCATTATCAGTGACCTTTACTAATCTGAGTTCTGTGAGGAAGCCACTCATACAACCAGATGGAATTTTACACAGTGCGATTCAGAAAGTAACCCTAAAGGAAAGTCGCGCATGACGTATGTACAGTCCTATCTGGGGACAGCTCAACACAAATGCAAGATAGGCAAACGTAGGCAAGCATAGGCAAGCATGTTATCAACTGGCAGGAGGGAAAATAGCGGCAATAAACTGAGATAAAACACACACACCTGACACAACAGGACATTTACAACATAG
The DNA here is from genome assembly GCA_029783665.1 of Naso thynnoides. Taxonomy (NCBI): domain Eukaryota; kingdom Metazoa; phylum Chordata; class Actinopteri; order Acanthuriformes; family Acanthuridae; genus Naso; species Naso thynnoides. The sequence goes on along the minus strand of JAQLOL010000016.1, from coordinate 6,026,190 downwards.
TAAAAATGTAGGGAACACAAAGGGAAGACAGAAACAGAAAGGCTAACATGAGAAGTACCATTTTGGCATGTGCTTCTAATTCATGAAAAACAATTGCACAGACCTATTATTACTCCAATTATACACAATTAAATATGGTGATGTTTCTGCTAACTTTGGCAACCCACGAGCTGACGGCTTGTTGTCAGTCATTACAAGTTGTTTAGGCAGTTTTAAATACCACATAACCAGCTGTTAACAATTAAATGCAATCACACTGTTCCCTCTCATTTGAGAGCATCAACTACGGATGAATTATTACTTGGTCACTTCCTGTTGAAAGTAAACTTTTGTTTGTCACTGTAGATTTAAAAGACAAACAAAACTGTGGGTGAGTGTAATAAATGTAATTAATTTCAAGACTAGCTAGCTACAAATTCATTTCTAAGGATAAACCAGTGGTCTTAACGCTGCAAAGTGCCAGAGGTCATTTCATATTACACTGTTATGTGCAATGTTTCACCAGGGGATGGCAGGTCATCTGTGGGAATGAAGGGGTAGAATGAGCAGGGATGATTAATCAAGAAACCTACTATTAGGCTAATACTTCGAAAATCAATCGATATCAATACATCACTAACGTTGTTGTTGGGAGTTCTTTTTGTTTGTGTTTTTTCGGTTCAACATCACACTAAAATCCTCCCACAAGTCTTATGTTTTACCTTAAGGACGCACACTTGAACGCATTTTTGGTCATCTGTGATAAGCAAGGGCCACCTTTGCTCTTTTTTGCAGCCTTACACGAGGTCAGGATTTGGTGCCACGTAAAAAAGTCAAGTTTACAGCCTGCCATAGTTCTTGCTCTGATATTGCTCTGTGTGGAGCAGCTAAAAAAAAAAAACAAGCGCCAAAACCTGTTTACCAACAACTCCACCTCAGGTTTCGGCTTCTCTCATCAGTCGACCACAAGCGTCTGTTGTTACATAGAAGTCTGTGATATTGTCACAGACTTTTATTGAAATCTGCCCTGAGTGACTTAAAAAAAAAAAAAAAAAAAAATCTCAGTCAAGGGGGCTCCCACTGAATATAGTCACAGTTATACCCATATTAACACACAAACAAGTTTAACCTGCAATACTTGTAATTTAAACATAGCTATTAATTCATTAACAGCTCCAAATACCTGTTTCACTGATCATTATTTATACTAATAAATAATTTCTGAATTTAATTTAAGCTGAATAGAATAATAGCAGAACTGAAAGGTATTTGGCTACCCACTTAAACTAACATGCACTCCTAATTAGAGGCCTGTGCATCCAAAAGGAGAAAAAACAGAAGGTGTTAGTCGAGCCAAACCATGAGTTCATTAAAAGAGCTGCTGTAATGTCATCTGCATCCCAGGCCTGTAGGCTGCCTTCACGTTACTAATTTGATGTGCATTTTGGGGAGTGTGTTGCCTGTAACGAACCACCTGTTCTAATTTGCTGGAAAGATGAGAGCAGTTAATGAGATTCTCATTAACTACACGTGTCCCAATTAATTGAGTTTATTAATTAAACCTGTCCAACTGGGGTTAACTCTGCTTAAAGGGTGCATGTGTTGGGACGTAACACTTAAAAAGCTTTGCATTTCTGTCTTGAAAACTGCTCTTCATCATCAGACTTGACAGCACCGCTGCTACACTCCACCTGTGTGCAATCTGCAGTAGCTCTACAACTTAATTTCAAGATTTAAGAATGAAATCTAATTATAAATATGTTTTACTGCCTCAAATTTATCATGTCTGACACAAAAAGCAGCGTGTAGGAAAAATACTTCACCTTTTTGTCTTAAAATAAAAATCAAAATACTGAGCTCTATCTAAGTAGCCTATATTTTATATGTAATCCAATATTTAAAGATGACGTTTATACTTCACCTCTATTTACTAACTAAACATATATGTGAAGCAAACAGAACAAACTGGATATTTATTGGATACATAACACAACCACATACAAAAGCTGCTACATTACACTGAAATTTGTGGGTGGGAGGAGACACAGACACACACACACACACCTCCTGAGTCAGGTCGTGATGGCTGTGTTGCCATGGAGATTTGTCACTTGCTGAATCCTGCCCTCTATCTCAATGCTGGTTTGTATCTCTTTCATCTTCTTTAATTTTCTTCTTCTGTCTCCCTCCATCCTCCCCCATCATTCTTTTCCTTTCTACCATGCTATTCAGATGTTTATGTTTCTATTTATACTCATATCTAAGGCCAAAGTAAGTTTGCAGAAAAAAAAAACAAAACGTGTGTGACAAAGAGTAAACAGGGAGCATGTGCAGTATCCTAATATCAACCACTGGCATATCAGAGAAAAAACACAACTTAACACAAAAATAACCAATCACCACATTATAATTTTTATATAGTAACTCTTACATACAAACATCTATCACGACTGAAACCCCAACTAATAACTGGAACTACTGCTTAACACAAGGAAATCTCGACAGGGAATAACTTCGGTAGCACTTATGGGCAAAACCTCTAATGAGAGGAAAAACACACAATTTAAAAGGCTGCCAAAATCCCTGACAGAAATGTCACTGCACCTGTTTGACAGCTCTTTTGATTCAACTCTTTATGGAAAGTCAGTTACACGGGGAAAGGGTGTAAATAGTTGAGCATAATTATTAAGAAGGAGGAAATAAAAACACACACATACAGTATTTAAAAGAGAAATTTAAATATATGTGCTGCCTCCGGCCAGTCAAGCCAGACAAAACGAAAGTGTTTTTAAATAAGGCTGAAAATCTTCACGCTTTAGGTCCATAAATAATTCATTGTTTTATCCGTCAAACTTTCCCTGCTCTGTCGCACAGCATTACTTTTTTGACATGTTTTGCCTTACTTAGCCTTTTTCCACTGGATTCACCAAGAGACCAGATGTGGACCGTGGGTGTAAGTCTAGCATTGGGTAACTTCTAGTCTGCATTCTCCTTTCGTTCTGCTATCTGCGTGCGTACAATTCTGCAAGGGCACCGACGCTGCATCCTTGGCTTAGTGCCGCCACAAAATGATCGTGCTAAAAGAATTACAATAAGCCAGAATGCTTTTAGCCTATAGCAGAATGCAGCCAGATGTCTCTCCAGGCTGATGCAGCACTGTGAAGACAAGGCTGGCTATACAAGACTAATCACAATGTCTGCTGCCGATTTAGTTTCCAGATTTGTGCTTATTTGAAAACATCAATGGTGAATGTTGATGGAAGTTTGTCATTTGTTAAGATTTTGAAATCCGAAAATGTACAGGCCTTCATGTGTATTTGGATAACTTGAAGTCTAATATTGGTCTCTATACATGGATTTTTGCAGCTGAGGATTTTTGAGCGTTTAAAAAAGGACCATAATAGAGTTATTAAATCACTATCCTTTGTCAACATTAGCCATATAGAATACATAAACCCCATGCATTTTCCCAAAATAGCTTTATCTATGAGATACATTTTATTTCCTAACATTTCAGAAAGCAACTGAAAATGTGTGACGTAAGTTATAAAGAATGTCTGTGTCACAATCTTTCTTCACGTTAATATTACAGCTAGGATGACGAGACTTGTGGAAAAATTTTCAAGATGTAATAACTTTTGTCTTAACAGCTCCTGGCTTCTCTCTTTCTCTGTCTTGCTCAGTGATTTTTGGCCAAATTAATGCAGATGTTCTCTTAGGAAGAACGAATTATCTATTGTGGTTTTATACCCTGCTTCAACATGAGTGGCAGCTGAATGGAGTTTAAAAAATGTAGTCTAAATCATCCACATGGTCAAAATTTAACAACAACATTTGCAAAAGATAGGAGCGATCTCTGCTGATGGTGAGAAGTCAAAAATAGACTGTATGGTCCTTTAAAGAGTTTGGCGGGACTGTCTTTGCAGATTAACATGGGGAAGTAGAGAGAGAGGTGGGAAGTTTTAAAAATTCTCAAACTCTGTTTTCAAACTCAAAGCCAACAACCCTGCTTGCGTCTGCCTCTGTCTGGGCCAAACATTTGCCCTTGAACACACCACACTGACTACACCCGACGGTCACACGTACATTCTTTGCGTATGCGCTTGCATGAGAGGTCGTAACTCTCCCTACCAGCAGGTGGTGGTAATCTCTGAACTCCTGATCAAAAAAGGAGGAAACGGAAAAGCTAGGAGATCCGCGGACACAACAAAGTAGCTTTTGTTCAGCGACCTACCTTGTCTTCATTCTCCACACAAGTAGGTAACATGGACATGAGTAATTATTGAGAATGCCTGAGCCACTTCCTCCCCCCTTTGTACTGATTCGCTGGCTGATTCGCCTTCTGACGGCCAACACCGATTCAACAATGTCAATCGGCTCCGACGAGGTCTGACAAGGCCAACTAGTACTGACAGTGGGGACACACCAAGCCAACTGGGACCAGTTGGGACCACCGACTGGAGCTGACCCAAGTCTAGCAGGACTGTCGGGCCGGTGTGTCCTTACCCTTAAGGTGCCAGTGACCTGTGTCCCTATTTGCTCTTCCCCCCCAAATGAGGAGATATTCTGTCACCTCGCTGACTTGCCGGTGCTCCATCTTGCGCAACAGAAGAGCAAAATCACTGTTAACAACATTGCCACCCAGGTGCCATTTTCACATGACTACCTATTAGAGCTTGAGGCAAAAAAAAGGCAGACTGCTGCAGTCGTCTGACCTCAGAATGAAGACCAATTGTTCCCATTTCCATTGCAGAAAACAGCCAACTGTTAGCAGGTGTACATGTAGTTTTTTCTTGTTTGAAAGGGGTATCTGTTATCCATGCTGGCATTTCACACCCCTCCCCCTCCCAATCACTTATCAGCTATCTTGAGGAACTTCAATTGGTGGGGGTGAAAATAGAAACTATCACCTAAATTGAATGTGTGTTTAAGTAACTTCCTGCCTACAGATTCATTTCTAGCGTCTTTTAAATCTTCGCAGGGCAATATCTAACATACAAGGTACTCGGTGCATAGCCCTACAGACTCTACACACACACGGCTAAGTAAATTTGTAAGAGACCCCTTAGTTTCGCAAGGTGGTGTTGCACTGGGTCTCAGTTTGATGTGAATGTAGAGTCGTGTGTGTGTTCTCTCCTGAACTGGATTACCCTTGCCCCCTAGGTATGCGTACATATGTGTGTGAGTGTGCACGTGTGTGTGTCAAATCAATTCAGAGCTCCTGTTTGTTCTGATGCTGTCACAGTTGGGACACACTGCACAGCACCTCCTTGCGTGCCCTTGTTCTGCTGCTATGCGACTGTGTGTGAGTGAGTGCGAGCCACCAGAGTAAACAGGTCTGTGTGGCTTTCACAGGGTGGCTGATTTGAAAGGCTGATGAAAACATGTATAGACAGATGGCGCACAGGGTTTCTCACAATATTATAAAGCAGATTTGGGCAACCTCGCCTGAAACAAAGGCCACTATCTTAAAAAAGTTTAATCATTTCCAGGACTTCACTTTAAACCATTCATTTTCAAATAAAATCCTTATCTATTAAATGTTGTGATGAATGTGGTTTCAGAGACAATGTCTGTCCCTAAAACCTGGTCATGCATGTAATCGAATAAGCAACTTGACAATTTTAGTGAAGCACTGAGGCTTACATATTACAGGTGTATATGAGGATATGTCCTCATACTGTGAGCCAATCCTAAAAATATCTAACAGACAACACCGAAGGCTAAATGAATGGCATGATGCATTTACTGGAAAGAGTCATTTACAACAAGAGCACACCAAAGAAAATTTTAGACAGTGACACAACCCGTATCCCAATGGATTATTAGAAAAATATGGAAATGCCTGAAAATGAAAAGCAAAGATAAATCAGGTTTGATGTTCTATGGATACAAAGCCCAATTTGTCTTATGGGATGCAGTTCATAAAGCTGCTGCGTTCATATAGCAAAAGTTGGGGTGGGATAAAATATCTATACAGGTATATTATTGTCATCCTGACTCTTGAGAAACAACTATTGTATTGCTGGTGTCAAATATTGATATTCTGTAAACAGATGTCCCTGCCAATTTGACTCACCAGCGTCACTGCTTCATAACTCGTCATGGTGGCGCTTATGACATGGTTGTGTGTAACATGAATGGAAACAAAATGGTGGAAGACGTTGACAGCAGGAGAATTTAAGTTAAGAGATGCACCGGCCACCTTCTAGTCAAAAGCCTCAACCCACAAATTTTTGTATTCATGTATGTAATGTGTGCATTTTGTATTCTTCAGTTAGACAGATACTGTGTTCTACAATTATATAATCATCTTGCAATATATTGATTATTGCAGAGCCACTATATTGTGATATTATTGTTATTATGGGCCACATATTGCATATTGTATTGGGAGTTACCCTGCCCCTGAGCAATGGTGTATTAACATTAGGGCACAAAATTCTTTTATCAAAGGGAATTATTTGCCTCATCATGGCAACTCATTTCTCATGGTTCCTACCACGTGATTTTTACCCTAACAAAGCAAATGTGCAAAAACAGTCCTCCCGTGTGGGCAGATAATCCTACAGGATCAGAGAGGGAAAAGGACTCCGACTAAAGCCTCAGAATGAAACTGAGTAACATTAAGGCAAGGACTCATTTTAAACTAGCTGTGTCTCAAAGACTTAAGCAGGTGAATAAAGGTGTAGTGTGAGTTACACCACAACAAACACCTGACACGGACCGTCTAAAGCTTGGCAAAGAAGTTTCAGAGAATAAGCACCATTACTACTGATTGGATGCAGTACTGAGTGCACAATGGAGACACGAATGTTTGCCTACCGTTGTGTACGTAGACATGTACTTTGATTTTAAACAATGACTAATCTATTTGCTAATATGACAGTTTTGTTGCGCAAATTTTCTTTTATATGGTAACAAGGTCACAAACTAAAGAAGTAGAGCTGTTCCAATACAGATACCATAAAAATATCGTAAAATGCTGCAGATACCACCAAAAATGTTGTTATCAGTATCAGCGAGTAACCAGTCTGTACACAAATCAGATACCACGTTATTTATTAGTGGCAAGAAAAAGTACCCAACTACTTCCCAATTAGCTTACTTAGCTCTGACTGACATTACAAAATCAGTTTTTCTTTGCCGCTTTTAAACGGTACTCAGGAAGCTGGGCTTTCCTGCCTCTGGCAACTACTATTTTTAAGAGCGACGAAGAAGAATGGAGAGCCCCAGCAGAGCTACAAAAATTTCGCCATTCTGCAATATTTTACACTGGGAAGTCAGAGCAGATTTATAAGGAACTGTTTTTAATGCACTAGTATCGGATTGGTACTCTGTATCGGCCGATCCACAAGTTTGGGTATCAGAATTGGCAACAGGAAGGAAAATATGATATTGGAACATCTCTGTAAAGAAGCAAAAAACTAAAACGTATTGATCAACCATTTCCTAAGCATCAATACATAAACATCTGAAAACAGCACTGACGGTGGACTGACATCACATGACTAAACACAAACAAAGAACTACACTGAAGCAGTGAGAGAAAAGTCCACACACACCTTCACCTGAATGACATCAGGGCCTTCAAATCACAGGTCTACAGTTAGCTGCCACACCTACTGCTTGGCTCAACAGGAAAAGCCTGTTTTACCCTTTTTCCCTTAGACAATCCAATCCACACACACAAAAAAGCACTGAACTTCACTGCATTGTTGGTTACCCAAGTAGCACCCGCCTGTCCCATATTAGTGTGTTCACTGGAGCTTCAGATATAAATAGCGAACGGAGCTTTTGAAGTCCAAACATAATTTCAAATCCAGTTAAAAAAATTCTGCATGTGTAGGTGTGAGCAGGAAAAAAGGGGGACTGCTCCTGAGTGTGTGTGTGTGTGTGTGTGTGTGTGTGTGTGTGTGTGTGTGTGTGTGTGTGTGTGAGAGAGAGATAGAGAGAGCCGGCAAGAACAAATGTGACCGTGATGGAGTGAATGATCTCGTGCGTGTTTGCGGCAGGTTCTCTGTTGCTAGGGCCCGGCTAGCTTTGTCTTTCTGTTCTTCTGCCTAGTGACTGGTCTGGTAAGGAGAGAGGCGTAATTTATGGTTTCCTGGGCGTAACAGCAATGTGTACGTGTGTATTTGTGTGTGTGTACGTGCCTGTTTGTCAACTATAGATTGCTTACAAGATGACTCATTCAAGTCAAATATGAATGAAGACAGGCAAAAAGGTGAACACCAGAATATTAAAAAATGTCTTAAGCAACATACCTGTGTAAATACACTCACACAGTCGAGGCTTCTCTCTAATCTATATTACATTTCCAGCTCGACAGCTTGCTGGGAGATTCTCTAAGGATCTCACACTCCTGAGGTGTCAGCTGAAATACTCTTACATCAAGCCATGCTCAGCAAACCTCGATTTCCAATACAGTGTTTGCTTGTTCTTCATTACCGCTTAAGTCCTGGTACAAATTACAGAAGTCAAGCTGGAAGATACCGGACACGAAGAGAGAGGAATCAACATTTTAACATTACGATTTCCACTTTTTGAATAAACATAACTGATGCTGCCTTTGGCATCTTTCAAGGCCAACAATCAAACTAAGCATTCTAAAAATGATAAAAGGGAGAATGATTCACACAAAAATCCAGAGTCTGCTCTTCTAAATTTCAAACTCTTTTCTCATTTGCCAAACATCAGTTTTCTTAATGCAACTTAACAACAGGATGTTGACAAAACGAGACAGGAGGAACCCAACTGCAAAGGATGTAGGGCTGCACACACACACATATATATTATACATTATACATGCGCACACACACACACACACACACAGACACACACACACACACACCCAATTGCAGAGATCATCAAGTCTCTTCTGTAGGGAAATTTACATACAGTATAATCAGTAAGAAGTAAGTAAGTATTAATCATACTCTCACCATGTTGGCCCGCCATAATAAGGCATAAAAATACAAAGCGTAAAATGATGTAGGCTAATATTCTTAAATTGGATAACGTTCTCCCTGAGACAAACATAATATCCACAACAAGGACAAATTTGTCCTATTTCACAAGTGACAAAGTAAGTAAACATAACGTGTCCACAGGGTGACCACGCTCGAGTTGACTTGAAACTCATCTTAAAGGCAGAGGTTGCCACAGTTTTTTTATGACTAAAAAGTCAGTTACCTTTGCAAGACAAACGTATAAACCAAAGTACATTCTGAACTTACATCACGACTGAGAGACTAACATTAGCAGAACGGAGCAGCGATCAGTTGCAACAAAGGAGAATGGCTGACCTACACACTGCAGCCGTGAAAAAAAAAACTTTTGCCAACTCTGGTGTATAGAAATAACTCAGTCTGTTTCACTTCAGTAACCTGTGCCAGCTCAGCTTCTTGCTCAGCGGTGACTTTCCCTGGAGCAAATGGTGCAGCGGAGAGGCTGCTCCTCACTGCTAGAGAAATAAAGTTAATAACAGATCTGCATACGGACAGGCGTCTGTAAGATGCTCCCAAGTAAATTAATGAATAAATGCTCTTAACTATTTGGGGTAGTTTATCTTGATTACCAGTCATGTTTCATGTTCTGTTTCAGTGGGCTACATAAACCAGTAAATGGTTTGGCCCATATTAAACAGGAGAGAGCAGCGGCGCCCAGTGGCTCGGTTGGTGGAGCGGGCGCCCCATGTACGGAGGCTGTGTCCTCACTGCAGCGGACCCAGGTTTGATTCCTCCTGTGGCCCTTTGCTGCATGTCATTCCCCCTCTCTCTCCCCCGTTTCCTGTCCACTCTTCAGCTGTCCTGTCCTAATAAAGGCACAAAAAAGCCCAAAAAAATATCTAGAAAAAAAAAATTGTCACAGTGCACTTTTACAATAAACTTATTTCTAAGCCAGCTGGTGGCAGTAACAACCTTATAAACACACATTTTCTGTTATCTAGTCAAACACAACTGTTTACTGTCTGTTGTGTCTTCTTCTTTTACAAAAGCTAACCAATTCTTAGAGAGAAAGAGACTGGGACCACATGAAGCTGAATTTTTAAATGTATTTTATTCTCCCTTTAATCTCTGTTTTTTTGTTGTTGTTGTTTTTAATTTCTCTAATTTCCACTCTTAACAATAAGTTTTTGGTTGTAATTCACAGATGCTGCGGGTCTATATATAGTGTGTTTTCTTTCCCCTCTGTATAGCCCCATTTCCACTTAGCGAGGGGCCGCAGCTTACGAGTGAGACCTTTTGGTATGCTCACTACAGCCACCAGGCTCCTTACGCTGTCACCCCAGGGAAAAAATATTAACCAATGAACCCATGATGTGTGGGGAGAGCAATAACAAGTAAGGGTACAGTCAGAAGTAGAAACGCAAGCCGGATCTAGAGGTACCATTCCAAAGATGACCATACCGAACTGTACCCCTCAATGGAAATGAGGTTTATGAGGAACCTCTGTGTGTGCATTAGTGGCCATGAATGTTTATGTGTCTAAGTGACTCTTTCAACTAAATAAACAGCTTTTTATTTATTGTCCTTGGCTGATAAATTCAGCCGACTGTGGCCTCATCTGTATTTTTGTAACTTTGCCACCACAGGAAACAGTGTTCAGTGATTCAGTTGTCAAACACTGAAGCTGACACCTTCGGTACTTTACCAGCAGGTCGCCGCACTCAGTTCAGTCTCACATTCTTCAGATTACAAAGTGTTTTAGATTACAAAGCAGCATCCCACTGACACAGATAGCTTTAAATGCGTCCCCACTGTTTTCCTTTCTGTGGTCATTTTCATATCTCTGAACTGGGATGTAAGTGTAAATCTGTCTGTGTCTGTTTTGCATGGAACACATGTTAGACACCGCAGATCTGGTTTCAATGACACTTAAAGTAGCTTATTTAAATTTTCTCAAACAAACGTTGTCTGTATCCCCAAGGGCTGATAAATGTGTCAAATGCATGTTGGCGAGCCTGAATTCTTCTTCTGCACTACTTAACACGTGCATATCCATCTTCCTTTGCATGTTAATATGACTATTGATCATCAGAATATTATTTATCGGCTATAATGTATTAAATGTGAATCCACCTAAAATAATTGGTCAATAGCACTTTAAGTGCACAAGGTACCTAAAAAAGTTTGGTTTTGTGTGTTTTTTTGTTTTTTGTTTTTTTTTTTTAGAAAAAGGTTTTAACATTTTTTAAAAATAATTTACCACCTAAGTACTTCAAAATGAATATGGATAGATGTGCATGTGTGGAAAAAAAGCAGAATCCTACAATTTCCATAATGCAACTCAGTAGTATCTTATGTTTGATGCTCTCTATGGCTGTTTTCAAAACCAGCCACTGCATACTTCATACTATGTACTGCATACTGTATGCACTGCATACAGTATGCAGAAGGAACGGTCAATGTGCAACCTGGTCACACTGCAGTACAAAGGCAGTTTACCTAGAATGCATGTCACACAAATGGGCAGCGATCAGTTCTCTTTTCCTACATTTGTTCATTAAATTTTAACAACAAATGCAAGTTGGTTGTGATGTCTCAGTGCATAGCATTGTGGGAAACTACTGTAGGTTAGGTAGACTTGTCGGATGCACACCAAGGATTTCCTCTGAGTCAGTATGCATCCAAGAATTTTTTGGCATACTGCATATTTTGCTTGTGTTTCATCAAAAAAGCAACATAGTGTTTTCTGAGCAAATCAGTACAGAGGCCTACTGCTAATATAGTATGCGGTTTCAAAACAGTCCATGTCTTTAAAACTGCACAGTTAGTTTGTATCATAGGCTTTCTGTCAAAAAACATCAGGGTTTGTTCTGTGACGTTGCAAAGCTTCTCCATAAACAAATAATTCCTTTTTGTTTCACAGTAAATTGATTTGCATGTTAAAGAGTTTGCGGAAATGCCTCAGTTGTCTAAAGCCACACAAACATACAGGAATAAAGTTAAGATAAGGGCTGTTCCAATAAACTGCCACCAGTCTTTCATGCAAATAATG
>JAQLOL010000016.1:5983773-5994544 GCA_029783665.1 Naso thynnoides | reverse complement strand
TTATTATTTTTTTTATTTAGTTTCTTAAAATTGATTTAATTCAATTTAAATTATTTTCTCTTCTTCTTTTAATATTTTTGACGTTTCTTTTATACATTGTTTTAATTAAAGCGCTTTGCCTTGTTGTTATAGGATGCAGTACAAAGACATTTTCCATATAGATGAGTGGAAATATATATATATATATATATATGGTGTAGTCAGCCAACATTATCATTTGTATGTTCCAGTGGGGAATTTAAACATAATTGAGAAAAAGCTTCCAATATCAACAAAATGCTGTAATTTTCCTCATGATATTTGGTTCTAATAGCACACAAAGATGATTTAAGACAGGCATATTGGAAGTGGTAGATCAGTTTGATATTCCACAGTATGACAAAAAGTCCAGCTCAGCGTTTGAGGTGTAGAAAAGGGGGGAAAAAAGTACAAATAGCAGAACTTGAAGATGAAAAATACATGTAACATCAGCAGTACTCATGTAGTATGCAGTACAGTACAATGTATGCACCTGGTTCATGTCACTTTCATGCAAATCCGTACATGACATCTTGTCATGCTAAGTGCTTTTTTTAAATGAACCGTCAGCGCTGTGAAAACAGTTGGAGCAAACCCAGCTGTCTTCAGAGGGTCACTCACGCTGCAAACGGAAAGGTTTGTTTTCAGCTCCTTTACACTCAGAATTTAAAGATAATTTGCCACAGTCGTGCATAGATGATCTCACTGAAGGTTTGCAGTGAGATCATCTATGCACGCAAACAAAAAACAATAAATAATTTCTCTGTCTTTGCCTGCAGGATGTACGGATCTGCTGCAAACTCCTCTTCCTCAGTTTCAGGGTATTTCTGGTCAGAGTGTGATTCTTATTATGGTGATGGTTCTGGACCATCGACAGGCCTCCTCGTCCTCTTCACCACCTACTGCTTTGAATTCCTCGTTGGTGCTCCACCAAATCTCTGGCTCATCTGTCACATCCTCAGGAAAAGGTGAAAATATTTAACATGTGAAATTCAGTCTTTTTTCTTGTCCTCCTCGTTCTTGCAAAACTTTTTGTTTCATTTCTGTCTTCACCCGGCTCTTTTTCATCTTTATTTATCACTTACTCAATTGCAATTTAAAGGTCAAAGGTCGACGGTGTCCTTCCTGCAGACTTCTTCCCCTTCCACCTGTCGGTCACACAGCTGCTCTTCTATGTGAGCATCCTTCTGTTCCTCGCCAATCACTTTCTATGGCAGAGTTACTATGTGTTTTCGATGACGACGTTCCTGACGGGGATGGGGATCTTTATGAAGCCACTGCTCCTCTGTCTGGTGTGTATGGAGAGGTACATGGCCGTGGTGAGACCCATTGACTATCTGCGGTGAGAGCACCCACACGGTTAAAGCGCTTGGACATGTAGAGCATGATTTAATGTCGCTGTGGGCATGAAAACATCAGAATTTTTAACACCTTGGTGCAATAGCCGTTAAATTGCTACACTTTAAGAGTCCTTTAAGTGATTTATCATGCAAAACATTTCCAGTCGGTGCATTTCCTCTTAACTCTCATATATATGTCAGTTCATTACAGAAAAAGTCTTTAGATAACCTTTTATTTCTGGCAATTTTATTTATGCTCCAAAAAAATTCGAGGTTTTGTTCTTTTCTTAAGATGATCCCACTCAACAAAATATGTGAGTATCTGAAACTTTAGTTTACCACAGAACTTTTTTCTGCAATAATCCAAAACCCAGTGAAAAAGTCCTATTAGCTTCTTTTTGAAGGAACCAGGGCAGTGATTACTGTACATGACTGACATGACTCTTAACTAGTTTTTGGAGTTTTCTGGAAGAGAGTTGTTTTGGATAATCTCCTCCTTGAAGCATGTTGTCTTTCCAAACCGCACGTTAACTTACTTGACTTTGAATGCTTTTGCCTTTTTGGCCGTGCTCAGGACGCTTTACCTACCCAAAACGTTGGTATGTGACATTCTGGGAATGAGACTCAACAGTCAAACTAACTTTCTGGTGCGTTTAGGAACAGCTCGGACAAATCCCACTGATTAAATAGTCTTTGCGTCATATTGATATAGCGCAAGGTTCAGTTAGCTTTGAACAGAAATGGCTGGTAGAAATGTCCTTCAGGGGGGGAATTTTCTACTTTGATACTCTGAGTACTTTTCAGAACCTGTACTTCAATTCTTTTACTTGAGTAAGGAAGTATCTGTACTTCTGCTTAAGTAAAGAACGTGTGTGCTTTTGCCATCTCTGTCTGAGAGATATCGTGCTCGTTAACATTTTGTTCATATTCAGTAAATGTTACATAAAGGACCTGAAAATGTGTGACAATCTTGGCTCAAAAGAACATCTGTGATAAAATCCGTTTTCATGCTAATATTTAAGCTAGGAATGCAGCACTTGTAAGGAACTATTTTTCCAGGCGTAATAACTTATGTCTCAACAGCTCCTGGCTTGCCTTTCTCTCTTGATTATTGATTTTTGACCAAATAAACGCTGGCATTCTCTTTAGAAGGGTGAATTATCCAAACCAAGCAACTTTCAGATGCCCTATAGTGTTTCTATACCCTGTTTTAATTGAATGGCAGTGAGTGGGGTTTAAAAATGCTGTCTGAGATCTACTTAAGTTCACAAATGGGCAAATTTTAGATAAGATGGGGGCAATCTTAGCTAATGGTTTAATTAAAAATAGACTGGTGTGGTCCTTGAAGGCGAAGCCACCAAATTTTATGGAAATGTCATTGTAAAATGGTCATTTCTCATTTTGTTTATGGTTAACGTTCATGCAAGACAGATTTGTTTTACCTGCAATTTGCGTATGAAAATGTCTGACTTCTCAGGGGTTTAAAGCGGTTTGTAATGGAAAAAATTCAGCTTTCTGTGACTCTCTCCTCTCTCGTCTCCAGGTTCAAGGCGCATAAGTACCGATGGGGATGTTTGGCCGTCTCGTGGTGCATTTTTCTCCTCTTGGTTTCAGTCTCTCTTGCTAAGCGCACGCTCACCTTAGTGTGTTCATTGTACCTGCCTGTTCTGGTCATACACACCGTCTGCTGCATGTCCATTCTCAGAGCGTTACAGAAACCTCCACCAGGAGATGGAGAGATGATGAAGAGACAGAAAGATCAGGTAGTGACGAGGAAGCAAAGTAGAGGGACGGAAAACAGAAAAGAGGAAAAGGTCGAGAAAGCTGAGAGAAGCGAGCCGAGGGTGAGATTACAGATGATCTCCATGAAGAAGAAAGCTTTCATCACCATTGTCGTCATCCAGGCTGTCCTCACACTCACCTACCTGCCCTTCATCACCACCCTGCTCATTGGTAGACTAGTTCCGGCCCGCACGCTGAAGTGTCAGTACGTGGCCATGTCTGTTGCTGCTGCAGCCAGCTGTAGTTACCTGCAGCCTCTGCTCTACCTGCACAGGCTGGGCCGGCTGCCCTGCATGACGCCCTGACACACATAGATCAACTCCTGGATCAATAAAGTGAGATTCAGCACAGCAGGATAATTTACAG
Organism: Naso thynnoides; assembly: GCA_029783665.1. Taxonomy (NCBI): domain Eukaryota; kingdom Metazoa; phylum Chordata; class Actinopteri; order Acanthuriformes; family Acanthuridae; genus Naso; species Naso thynnoides. Next base: position 5,991,038 of record JAQLOL010000016.1, on the reverse strand, counting down.
ACTGCAGCACAATCAGTTCACATGCACATTAATTTCCTCCAATATTCTAAATATGATAATGATCAGATGACACAGGTCATGTAAACAGCATATTGTCCCATCAGACCTTATTCCAAATAATGTGGAACTGTTGGTATTATTCCAGTTTTATATATGAATATGTGCCTCAGTCATTTTTTATCCCAATACATTGTGCGAGGATATTCCAGTTTTACACAATATAAGAACAGAGCTGAAATACAAGTTGCTCTGCGTGATCTGGGTCGTCTGAATACATCACGTCACACTATGTTAATAACTCAGCGGACAAACTGAGTCAAAACAATTTAGTTAAGAATTTCCTTTCCACTTTATTTTTGGTATTGGCAAATTACCCATCACAGTGACGTAGCTGCCATGACATCAAAATGAAAAATGACATTTAAATGCATCCTCGCACTTTAACCGGACACACTGAAAAGAGTGGGTTGTACTTCTCAACCAATTTAAAACATGATTTTTTTATTTTTCAAAATATTGAATTTTTTGGAGTGGGAAATCAATACAGACATCACGATAATAAATATCACGAAATATCGCCATATTGATTTTTAGCACAGCCCTAATACACATGGCCTTGAAAATCATTGACCACATCAACAACCTAATCGGATTTTGTTCTTTTTCGAAATAAGAGGAAAAAACTGGAATATTGTGTGCATGCAAACATACTCAATGACTCGAAGAAAAATCTGCGTTCTTCTTTTGTTTTGTTCAGTTGTAGGATTATAAAATGTAGCTGTAAGCCTGGAAGTTCAGCCAACTTCGTCTCATTTTTACTGGGTAATAAAATGTTGAGAATGTGATGCCCGACATATTTCTAACGTGTAGTTTATAACAAACATGAATAAGTTTCATTTGACATTGTTTGTCAAAAATATTTTACACTTTGTTCCTTTGTGATGGAAGCACACATACAGAAGATTACGTATAGACACAGTAGATCATGAAAATTTGCACTCTCCTACATAGTATGTGTTATAAACCAAAATATTTTAAATTACAAGACTGTATAATTTCATTACTTTGCCTACTTTTATTGGGCCTCGTGTGTGTTTAATTATTTCAGTCAGTTTTAGTTCAAATCAGTTTTTCACTGTATAAACTTATAAATTGAAAAATTTGTATAACTGGAAGTTTTTGATGCAGTGAAAATCTGGGGCTCAAATAAAGATGTAAAAGTGAAAAAAAAGTTTCATAATGATTGAATTATATTTTAACTTTAAAAACAAAACAAAACAAAAAAAACTACTGTATCTAAAAGAAATGAACATGAGAGGGCAGACCATGGTGAAAACTTTCTTCTGTTCGTAATCCAGGGGAAAAAAACACAACACCATCATTTGGAAGTAAACACACCAAATCAAAACAGTGATACGGTTGAATGACACTTATTTTCTCATCTTTTACCAACACATAGGACGGATGGACCACTGTGTTTCTAAGGAATGCAAATTTTGCTCAAAAGTGACACGTTAATGGTTTGTGACATGAAAATTATGTCATGCTACTCGTGTCATGTGACCTGACTGTGCCTGTCCAGCTGCCTCACAAGGTCACACTTCATGCACGGATTGTTTGCTGAAGACAACTTTCCATAAAACAATGATTTCGCCAGTGGGACAACAGGTGTCCGTCAGAAACTTAAAAGATTATTACTGTGAAAATACTTTGAGGCACATGCTAGAGCTCTCGAACATATTTCCATACAGTAAAAGTCTCAGAAACAATGAACAGGGTCGTTTGTTGACCAAGCAGATGGAGTCAGTTATTGTTCATATCATTTGGCTTGACCGTTTAATAAGAAAATCGCTTCCCTTAACCACTTTGTAGAGATAAAGCAAAAAAAGCAGAAGAAGAAAAAGAAAAAGAAGAAGAAAGAGAAGAAGAAAAAAAGAGGATGTTTACTATATCCTGATACAAGCCTATAATAACTGAAATTCCACAAGATGTGCTACAATGCAATGAAATTGATATTTGTTGTTATTGTATCATCGACACCATCCTTAGAGCAACGATCAAACCAATATTCAATATTTAATGAACAAATAGGACATTACAAAATAACTAATATATAAATAACATATAACACATTTTAATTTTTTCAAGTATTCATTAATATATTTAAAATGTATGAACCAATAGGCCTAGTCATGTAAAAAAAAATGTGATTTTTTTAAAATGAAGAAACAAACAAAAATGAAAAAATAATTTAATGATGACGAAACAAACAAAAATGCAGCTACTGTGATTTATCAAAACAAAATAATCAGCTGAGTTTGGATGTTTTTTTTTTTTACTCTATGTCACATTGTATCGGTTTATTTGTACTATAGTCATATGATTACTGTAAAATGTTCATTTCAATCGTATCAGTTTATAAAATTATTGTTTAATATTTATTGATTTATTACTTAAAACCTTTTAGGCCGCATTCTAACAATTCACACTAACACAAGATACGCTTGTTTATCATTAAGCTCGATTTTATTTTAGAAAAAAATGTAAATAAATAACGGGATCATATCGTTGACAAACTGTTGGCTCGTGTTCTTGAACGCACCCCTCTACGTTAAGGCGTTCGAAAGGCATTGTGGGATTGATGCCGGTGGAAAGCTTCTCGAAGGAACTGCAAAGATGATGGTAAGTGAGTTAGCATTCATGCCCCAAACTTAAATGTCCAATCCGTTTCCATCCTTCATTTTATCGGCGAGCTTTGGCGACTGGGCTCTTCTCAGCTTAGATGGTTGCTGTTCGGCGGAGTTTAGAAGCCATTATTTTGTGAAAATGACGAGTAAAAGATATTATTCATAGCCAGACTTGTGCGACTGCTCAGCATCAATGGGCGTATACAAAGCTAATGGTGATGCTAGCTAAAATGTTAGCCCTTCGTATGTCTCAAAAGCGATGATGTTAGCGTTAGCTTTCATGGATAAAATGTAAAGTACACTGAGCCGGCTACAGCTTAAACTTCTGATTTTGTTTTTTCTGTATTTGTGTGCCGTTGCTTTCGTTAGCGCCTGTCAGTGCAGCTTTGTCACTCGGGTTATTGTCATGCTAGCTGATAGATGTTTAGCCTCTTTGAATGAGTGCCGGTAAAACCTTCCTGCTCGTTTTATCCGTTAACTTACGTGAAACGTTATTGCTAATTTTGTGGAAAGAGGCAGGGTCGCCATTTACTTCGCTTTTTGTACCTTCGTTTGTCATGGTTGTCTGAAACAGACTATTCTAGAGAAATAAAAGGCCAGATAAAATTAATCACCGCCATTTGCCAAAATTAGTCAGCTAATATTCAGATTTATTGTATTGTGAGAGTATGATACGGTATTTTGAAATGTAGTTTGCTGCAGTGAGCAGTGTTATCAGCAGATTGTAAACAGACTTCTGGGCAAAAGCATCTCACCCTGCAGTTATATTAGCAGACACTGTCTGTTTGAGATTGTAAACTGAAACAATACAGCAACAGTGTCTATTTCCTGTAGAGTATGTTTGTAATGTTACTATCAAAGCTGAGTAATTGGCTAAAATCATTACAGTAATATAAGAATATTTACTAGTAAATGATGCAAGTTGTTGGTATCACATCATCTCATTAAAACATGATGAATGGCGGCGATGAACAGTTGCTCAGCCATAGTTTTGTCAAACCAAAATATCTATTTTTACTGTGACACAGTAGCTTTTACTATTTAAATAGGGCACTATTTTAGTATGCCTGACTTATTTTGAATTATTTTTGGTTCAGCTTGCTTTATTTCCTCATTGTCTTTCTTTTACAATCGTTTCTTTACCTTTTTTATGTCTGTCGACCAACCCTTCCACATCTAATCTTTATGATTTTCTCTCGCCAGCCCACACCGGTCATTCTGCTGAAGGAGGGGACAGACACGTCTCAGGGCATTCCCCAGCTCATCAGCAACATCAATGCCTGCCAGGTCAGAGAAACAGCTTTACTCTTTTTGGTTGTGTGTTGTTTTTCTGTGTGTGTGCAACTAAAGATGCTTTAAATATAACTCATCTTTCGGGTTTTCTTCTCCAGGTGATCGCTGAGGCTGTCAGGACCACCCTGGGGCCCAGGGGGATGGACAAGCTGTTGGTGGACGGCAGAGGTGAGGAGAGACAGATGAGGACTGATTAAAATGTGTTGCGAGGTGAATTCATTGTCACACCAAATTTGTTACCGATTGTGTTTTACAGGGAAGGCCACTATCTCCAATGATGGAGCCACCATCCTGAAACTGCTGGATGTGGTTCACCCCGCCGCCAAGACACTGGTGGACATCGCTCGTTCCCAGGACGCTGAGGTAACAAGTTTGTGTGCGTCTTCTAATGCACAGATCAGACTAGAGGATTTGGCCTTCATATTGCTGTCTGCAACGGTTTTTAGAGATCCTAAATTGTAGGCAAATCAGAGTACACTCCTGTGATCGACAGTCGCCGTGTGTGAACTGTGAAAAGACGCGGTCGCGAGCTCGCTGACAGCATGGCGGAGTGTCGTAGGGTGTCTAGCGTGTCAAATATCTGGCCCAGTCGCAGGTGTGCAGGTACCAAGGCGAGGCTGGACTGGCCATTAGGAGCTCTGGGAGTTCTCCTGTTGATCTGACCTGTTGAATGGCCCAAAGGCAGGAGCTTAAAAAAAAAAGGCCCAGTGTTCTCCGGACAGACACAGTCAGCATCAGCTCATGTTCCACTCATAGTCGGTTAAAACAAACAGCAGTGCGGGGGTCTAGTGGTTCATTTGTAGACTACTAACCTGCTGTGGAACTATTAGAAAGTTCTAATGTTTTATTTATGTGATGTAGCAGCTTTCTTCTTACCACCACTCCCTCTCTTTTCTTTCGCTCTGAGCTTGTTAGACCACAGCTGCTCTCTCTCTCTCAAAGCACACGCTGGACCGAATGACACATAGTTTAAGAAATAATAATAATTGTAGCCTACCAACTTTTCAGCTGGCAGGCTACAACGTTAATGTTGTACTAGAGCTGTATTTTAAGACAGTGTCACTATGTTTAGCTACACTGAGTGATTTGGGACTACATGTTAGCCCCCTTCCATTGAAAAGATCTTGTAGTGTGTACCCCCTTGTCGGTGAACAGTCGTGTAGTGTGAAACGACGGAACCTCAACGACGGAGACAGACAGTTGTAAAGTGTGAACAGTCGAGAGACCTGGTGATCAGCAAAATGTCGGGGCGTGTGTAGTTTGATTAAGGGGGAACATCTTTTGAAATCGGTCACAAAAATTACAGTTGTGGTTTGAAATTTTAAAAAAGTTCCAACACAGAAGAGGATCTCTACTGTCAGTACATCATAATACGTTTTTTATATTCATCTTTTTTTCTGTCCTCTCTTCAGGTCGGGGACGGCACCACCTCCGTCACTCTCCTTGCCGCAGAGTTCCTGAAGCAGCTGAAGTCGTACGTGGAGGAGGGTCTCCACCCTCAGACCATCATCAGAGCCTTCCGCACCGCCACCAACCTCGCCGTCAGCAAGATAAAGGAGATTGCCGTCTCTGTGAAGAAAGATGACAAGCAGTAAGTGCTCCCTTACATGGCAGCTTTTTAGCATTCAAGGTTCAGTCTGTCTGAAATATTGTTATAGTTGAAACTGATTGGAGCTTTTAATACTTGGTCTACTCCACATTTTTAAATTTACCTGTCTTCGTCTTCATCCCCTCAGAGAGCAGAGGCAGCTGTTAGAAAAGTGTGCAGCCACAGCCTTGAACTCTAAGCTCATTGCCGGGCAGAAGGAATTCTTCTCCAAAATGGTGGTGGACGCCGTCACGTCTTTGGACGAGCTGCTGTCTCTGAAGATGATCGGCATCAAGAAGGTCCAGGGAGGAGCCCTGGAGGTTTGTATCTGCCCTCTGAAACTGTCTAACATAAGACAGGTTTGTGGTTTGTTGATGAAATTTTGGGTGCGATAATTAAATGTCGTATTTTCTTCTCACAGGATTCCCAGCTGATCTCTGGGGTCGCATTTAAGAAGACCTTCTCCTACGCCGGCTTCGAGATGCAGCCGAAGCGCTACGAGAATCCAAAGATCGCTTTGCTCAATGTGGAGCTGGAGCTGAAGGCTGAGAAGGATAACGCAGAGGTCCGAGTGAAATCTGTGGAGGTATGAAGTTTATGTTTAATGGGTGCCCTGAAATAAATCACTCTTTCTCGCTTGAAGTGTTTTTAATTACTTTCTTTCCCCTTTTTCTGCAGGACTACCAGGCCATTGTGGATGCAGAGTGGAACATCCTCTACGACAAACTGGAGAAGATCTATAAGTCGGGAGCCAAAGTGGTTTTGTCCAAGTTACCCATCGGGGACGTGGCCACGCAGTACTTTGCTGACAGAGACTTGTTCTGCGCTGGGAGGGTGCAGGAGGAGGATCTGAAGAGAACCATGATGGTAGGACACAAGTAGACAAAATTTGCACAAATGTGAAATTTGTTTGCAGGTGTGCAGCAAACCTTTATTTCTCATGTTAAAATTAGCTTGTGTATGACTGACTCTGTGTAATGTGACCTCCAGGCCTGCGGAGGCTCCATCCAGACCTCAGTAGGTGCCATGACAGACGATGTCCTCGGTCAGTGTGAACTCTTCGAAGAGGTCCAGGTTGGAGGAGAGAGGTGAGAGGGCAGCTTCACATCTTTTCTGTCCTCTTGAGAGAGTTACACCTTTACAGTTCTGTGTGTGAGTGTGTGTGAGAGAGAGTGACCGCTAACGCCCACTGTGTGTGCCTGAAGGTATAACTTCTTCAAGGGCTGTCCGAAGGCGAAGACATGCACCATCATCCTGAGGGGCGGAGCAGAGCAGTTCACAGAGGAGACGGAGCGATCGCTGCATGATGCCATCATGATCGTACGCAGAGCCATCAAGGTCAGTGGACAAATAAATGCATGAGGGCAAGAAAGCTCATTACACTTGACTTTTAGTTCATAACACCTGATGTAGAATTATTAGTCACTTGATTTGTGTGAAGAGTTGCGGGTTCTTTAGATTGGTTTGATGCTGAAATTTATGGAGACTTGTAGGAGATTTCTTACAAACCAGTGAGTTTCCAGTTTCAATTAGTCTTAAGTTTGATTGGCTGTTACGAAAGTAAAAGAATTTGGCTGTTCTTGACCATTAAGATCAGAATTTAATGTCTCCACGGCTGGAATGAGCCATAATCCAATATGCCATAAATACATCATGGTACATTTTCTTCTGAATAATGAGTAAGAAGTGCTAAAATG
>JAQLOL010000016.1:5968268-5979314 GCA_029783665.1 Naso thynnoides | reverse complement strand
GCTGCCCCTCCTTTGTGAGTACATGAATGGTCTGCATCTGAGGACTATTTATGATTGTGGTAGAAGAATACTGTGAGTCACGCTACGATTTTTAGTGGCCACATCTAGCCATGCCTCTGAAAAGTTTCCAGAGGTGCCACTGCTTCAAACACATCTGGTTGGTTTTTTTAATGACACTTTTTTGTATGCAGTACAAATAAAGTTTTTACTGATTTGAAAATAAAATAAAAACTACTCAACACTACACCTCAATGTAAAAAGAAATATGCAAATTTTGCGACAAAAACATGGTCCCTTCTAGTACGTTTTATCTTGAAAGCTTTTGTCCTCCAAGATGAATTTCAGTTTGTAGTTCAAGGTTTTCACCACTAGGTTATGCACAATCATAGTCACATGAGGGAAACAGAGCTGCATGCCAGGTAGCTGTATCAGTATCTCATATATAGATAATGAAATAGGCATTAAGTGAGGTATCAGATCAGACGCTTTGAGATATCCATGTGTATTTCTTTATATGAGGGAAAATCAGTTTTCCTATTTTGCCTTTAGGATCAGTGAGTTTTACTCTAGGTAGTACAAGGCAACGTGTGGAGTCTTTTTAGGTTAAACAAACTGTCTATGAAAGTTAAAATACTCCTCAGAAAAGCTGAATTATTAGAAAGTGTTCGTTGCAGCAGAGACAAAAATTTGGTCTCCAGCTTGCATTTCTTTAGAGTTCACACAAGTGCTCCTCTTTTTCTGTTCAGAACTCATAAAGGTTAGAAAAAATGTTCTTTAAATGATCTTTGTCTACTCTAAGGGGTGAGTTTAAAGCCTAAATACTTGGATTATAGGATATAAGTTACTGTTCTTTCCAGAAAAAAATGCCGCCCATTCCCAAAGTACCGCGTTTTCTAAAATTATCATTCCTAGAATCAGTTATTTCTGTTTTCCTATCCTCGTCTTGCCTTCCTGCTCCTCCTCAGTTGGACAGGAAGTCGATGGAAGCCCGGACGGAGCGGTTAGACATGACATCAACAGCTGTGACTTTGATCTCCGTGTCTCCAAACTGCATGGTCGCTCTGATCTCTCTCCTCGCTGGGCCTCCCCCTCCTGCTCCTCCCACCGCTCCCGGGAGCGGTAACGGTTCTGGTAGGTCTAAAGTTATCGTTCCGCACTTCCTGACTCCAGGATCGGAGATGTACGTGACATCGTCCGTCGCACTGCAGTAGATGTTGATGATGATCTTCCGCTGGCCCACACGAGCTGGGGTGTAGCTCCGTCTCACAACCTCGCCCAGAGCCACCGACTGGTCGACGGAGACGAAGCGGTCAAGGATGTCGGTGCACCACTCGCGGCCTTCCTTGATGAGCAGCTTATCACGAGGATGGCGTCCCTCCACAAACCGGTTCAAGACGCCAACACCGTAGGTCAGGGGGCATCGACGCACCCTCACCTATGAAAGAAAGAGCTTTAGAGTAAGTGTCGAAGAATTGCTCCAGGACAAACAAGAGCTCCCAAGCACTCACCACTGTGGGATCCAGCCCGAAGAGCACAGCGCCCTTCAGTATGGTCAGTCCAACGTCATGGGGGATGATGATGCGACACGTTCGCCCCAGCGCTCTCTGGACTGCTTTCTGCAGCATGGGCGACTCTGCAAAACCGCCAACCAGGAAGAGGAAACGCACATCACGCACCTCCGGCTTTGCCATCAGCTCCTCTGTCAGGGGAGAAAAAAGGAGCAGGAGCTTTAAAGCATACTTACTTCATCGAAGTTTATGAACAAAGTGTGTGTTACGTGTTCAACTTTTGAAGAAAATATGTGCATAAAGAAAAGAAGGATCTAGAAGAGGAGCAGTACAATCAGTGTCCTATCACTGCATGCTTTGGGGGCTAACCTAGCTAGCCTAGCCTAGCTAACCTAGCTAAATTCACTCTAACCCCTCATCCTAACTCCTTTATGGTGATCCAATGCAAGAGCCAGCAGAGCTAAATGCTACAAAACCAGCCCCCCTGGTTTTGACCGACCACTGGGATGTGAGTGATTTAAAACAGGCATTCTCCATTTTTCTGCCTTTCCTCTCTCTTGACAAGGCTGAAATAACAATGAGGTCACCATTATCTAGCATAAGGATAATAAGGAGGCCATTATGCCTAAAGCTGACAAAGTTAGTGAGTAGGTGGTGAACATCATGGAGCATTTAGCAGCTAAAGAGCCTTTGAGATGATGTCATTTTAAATGCAGTATCATTACATTAATTGTATGTTGTGTGGACATGCTGTATGTTTCTATGGACATACTCTGCATATACTGTGTACTTATATGGTTACTGTTGCTGTTGGCCTTAACATTTTTTAAATTTATCAGAAATATGACCCCAAATGACTCCAACTGTATCCTCAGGAATAACCAAAAGTTGCAGTAGATAACCTCTGCAAACAATCCAAGCAAGCTAAAGTTAGCTATAGCATGTGACTTGTTGGAGGCAAACCGCTGCAGCCACTTGCGCCAGCTCACTCTTTACTTCGTTTGTTGTCACTCTCTTTTAAGTCCAGTTTGATCCAAGACAAAACGGTTGCAGCAGAGTAAAGTCTGTCTGCGCTCGACTACAGCTGAGTGACGGTGTCGCCTGCAACTCAGCTTGTCAAATCACCAGATCAGTTTTAGAACAAAATGCATGTTGCTTGCTTCAACAGCCAATCAGCTCGTGGTGATGTCACCTGTCGCTAAGAAGCACACCGTAGAGCAGCCAATAGGAACACACGCTCTCTGAAATGACCTGTAATTGGCTTGAAAGTGTCCGTCACAGTCTGAATACAGAGCCAATGAGAGTTGCAGAAGTCTAGTGTTCTTTCAGGCCACCTGAATTACAATATCCTGAGATGCTGTTATCAAACTTTTGCCTGATGACACAAAAAAATAAACTGCCTACCTCAGCTTTAACAAACACACACTGGTGTTGAGCTTGTTGTGGAGTTTTACCCCCAAGTGGCCAAAAGGAGAAAACAAACAATATTCAAAGCCTCAAACTTTTGTTTTGGGGAACTTCTGTATTTTTTACTTACTGCTACTGTAGGCCTATGTATCTGTTCATATTGAATCAGTCAGTATATACTGTTAATATGCATGTCAGTGTATACATATGTACAACCACGTAGTCTGCTCATGTGTCTGTGTGTGTTTCTCACCAATGTGTTTGACAATATTAATGATGGTGGGCTGGAAGAGCTCGTTCATGGCTTCCTGTGTAAGCCGCAGCATCCCCTGGGATGACCACTTCACTATGTTCATGCTAACACACACACACACACACACACACACACACACAGGATAAAAACACTAGATCAATCTATTGTTAAATCAGACTGCTCACACACTAACTTATCATCTCTCTGTCACGCAAACACACAGCTCTCCCAGCACACACTTACTTGCTCCTCCTCAGAGCCGCCTCCACACTCTGTCCCCTGTGTCTCTTGTAGTAGTCAATGAAAGAGAAGGGCAGGGAGATGTTGAGGGCGTTGGCCCTGCCTGGCGCCGCCGTGCGTTTCCTCGCCTCAAATGCGATGGTGAGGTCCACCCAGGCTGCCGGCCGCTTGGCTTTAAAGCTCTGGATGAAGTCCTCGCCAAAGATCTGGCACAGCATGGCTTCAAAAGCCATGTCAACTCCGACGGCACCATACGGACCACCTGGAAGAGAAACTACAGCTCTGGAAACTGCAGGAAATCTAGTTTTTTTTGTGTGTGTTTTAGCAGTTATTAAAAATGTGTACCTGAGGCCTTGTAGAGCTCTTTAAGAGTTCCCTGTGGCTGCTCGATCTGATGGACTGTCAGGTCAACTGTTCCTCCTCCGCAGTCTGCAACAATATACCTGTCACCTACACAAAAAGTGCACAAACACAGCCAATTTCAGTACCTGGGTACCCTGGAAACATTTTGCCTTTCCGTAGATCAGTAATTTCTTAAAAAATCTGACAAAACTTGCCTATCAGTTAAATTTAAGGGCCACAAAATAGTTTAAAGAGAACTATAAGAGCGTTGTGATTCTGCTTTCTCCCAACATTTAGGAAGAAATCATGGATGATAATGGGTCCTCATCTGTGTGGAATGTCTAAATGTCATGTTTCCAGCTTGTGTGTGTGTATGTGTTTCCCCTGAAACTTTTCAACCAGCGGACCCTCAAACATAAACAACCTCCAGGCATCTGTGATCGCTGCGCTCCATTTGTGAGTGTGTGTTTGTATGTGTGTTTATGATACGCTCAGCGATAAGAACCTTTGGCTGACCTCACCCTAAACACAAGAGAGAGGTAGCATGAGTGTGTGACAAGACGGAGAAGTGTGATCAACAAAAACGAACAAATCGGAGAAATGTAGGGAAGGATAAGAAAAAGGGAATGTAAGAGAAGGAAGATAAATCCGGGCTTGTGCTCCTTTGGTTTATGTGCGGCGCAGAGCAGAGTCCCATGGGCTGGGTCCTTCCTGTGTGTAGACAGGAAAGGGAGCAGAGAGGGTCAGCAGGGGCGCGTGGCTCCTCAGATTGTTGACATGGCTCAACAGAAAGAAAAGGCTGTGTGCAAAACTGGAGAAATGGCTGAGTTGGATTTCTCCTGAGTCGAATTTTATCATCCCAGTCTGAATCAATGCTCTGGGTTGGACGTTTTGTGAGTAACAGTTGTGTTCTGTAGTTTAGAGTACAACTGAGTGATGTTTGGTCCCTTTAAAAAATATGTAATTATTCTTGTCATATATAAAGTCCTTTCCTTGGAGTTCTGTAAGTGTTGACTTTATTCTTGTAAAAGACTTTTATTACAAATTAAAAAGACTTAATCTTCAAAATCTTTGTCCAACAAGAAAAATTTGTCTGTGGCAGAGCACCTTTAAAATGTCATTAAAAGCTTGGAAAAGGCCATCTATGTGACAGCTGGAAACAAATAAAGATGAAATTTCAGAACTAGATGCATTCATTAATGGGGAAAAAATCCCTTTGGCATCTGTTTTGTTGGGCCTACGGTTGAAATGCCCTAATGAAAAAGCATTTAACAGAACTCTGTAAGGCCAAAACACATCAATGAGTTAGAGGAATCATTAGTGGATAATTAGAGGAGATGCATGATGTAGGCTGAAGCATGTCCAAACAAGAGAAAAGTTTCAAATCTGTGGCCAGAATGACACTGTGGACAAAGTCTGGTTGAAGCAACAATTTATTTATTTATTTATTTTTTTAATTTATGAATTTGAACAGGCACTACAAAAGTGTGGACTGCAGGTAGTCCATTATTGAAGATAATATACAAAACAACAAGCACACCGAACTGAAGAAAAGTGAAAGAAAGTCAAAGTATGTGTGTGTCTGCTTTGCACAGTCAGTCTTCCGGGGTTAAAAGTCAAAATCATCAATATCACCAACATGTGGGGTCTGTCTCTTTCTCTGAAACACACACACACACATACACACACACACACACACACACACACACACACACATACCAGTCTGTAGCTCTGACCACAGCTCTCCGGTTCCACTCTCCACCAGGAAGGTCCTGCTGTGCCTGGATCGCCTCAGCTGCTCCCTCGCTGCAACAAACACACACAAAGATAAATACACACAGGCACACTTGCATACTCTAGTTTTCATACCTTTGATATTTGGATATAATCTCTGTCATTAAATCAGTTGAAAAAAAAGTCACAGTGAGGGGAAGATAATGGTTGTATTCTTCATATTTTCGTCTAAGCTCAGACAGGAAGCAAGCTGATATTTTACCTCACTTTGCTAAATTTGATTGGTCAGCTGAGAAAATAAGCAATCAAGGATAAAAAACAGAAAAAGAGACATTATGATCATCAGCTGCTTGACTTTTTTTTAACTGAACAAAGTATTACGACCCATTTTGCATAACTTCTTCATTCATGTGTTTTTTTTCTGAGTCACAGTGGGTCAAATGATTTCTTTACTCGACTAAAATTTAACTTAAACATTAATATTGACATTTAAAGAGATATTTCCACTTTGAAGGTACAGTTCAAGGTTAAAACTTAGCAACTAGCTAACCCCATACTTATTTCAGGAAACGATTAAGAGCAAAACAGAATTGAATGGAAAGTGAATATTTTCGTCATTTGTCAGATGAACATTAATGTTGCTCTGTGTCTCCTGCTGGCTGACACCTTTTCCATATTACCTTAGGCTGTTTACAAATGGTTAACAACTTTGCCAAAGAATAAACAAAGCATGTTTAGGTAAATATGCAACATTATAATTCTTGCTGAGCTAAACATATTGTTACACCTTTAACATGAATGTAAGATTAGTCTCTTGGAAAGAAAAATCAGTATTTATAGCTTATTTTCAAAAAAGTTGAGCTATTAATTAAAGCTTTAAGTGGTTTTATTAGAATGTATTTTGAGTTCAAACTAAAAAATAAAAATCAAGCGAGACCAAAGTTAAATTGCATGTTTAATATTTTTCAGTTCTTCATCTTTCATTGACACTTTGGGGGCATAGCAAGGATTTTGGGGTCCCAGGGGCACAATATGAGTTCCCGACCCCCTGAAATTTTGCTCGGGGCCCACCTTTTCTGAATAGAATAGTTCAACAAGAATTTTTATGGACTCTCTCCTGCTGCGGGTCTCCAGAGTCACCCCCACCTTTCATCACCTTGTTCTATTTTGCCTGCATTGTGAATGTCTTTCTCTATAAACATACTGTAGGGTCAGATACCTTGTGTTTGTCAAGCAGCAACATAAACATTCTCACTTCAAACCAAAAGAAGGTGAATGTTTTCAGTGTAGTAAGGTTTGAACAAGTGTTATAACCCATGAGGTCGTGACATGTACCAAATAAAAAGCATAATCTCTCTATCTAAGTAAAACAAGAAAAACATACCAATACCAATCATAATGTTTTTGCAAGACAGAAGCAATTTGTTGGAAATGAAGAACCATCTCAAATTTCAGCTCTTGTCTTTGTTCGCAACATATAAACGGTCTGAGTGGCAGGTTAAGCGTATGGATGGAGGCCAACGAAAACGGGACACACTCGAACGTGGCCGACAAAAACACACGATCCCTCACAGCCTGTTTGACAGAGCAGATGCACTTATACGCCTCCATACATGCAAGTGAACCCATGAAATGAGACGAAATGGCTTTAAGATGAGGAGTAATTACAGATCAAAGGAGGAGGATGTTAGAAAAAATGTAATATTTTTGTCTTTTTGGCAGGATGGCGGGGAAGCTGTCACCCTGATGCCAAAGTGTGTGCGTCGTAAGTCACAGGCTTGACAGTTTTAAGTGCAGTGTTTGTATGATTTAGGTCAGAAGGATTTTTACTACGTTTCCTAAAAACCCCTTAAGTACACAGAAAGAAGAACAACAGAAGGGTAGATTTGTGCAGGATTAGAAAGAAAAAAGAAAAAGAAAGAAAGAAAGAAAGAAAAAGAAAGACTGTAAAATTGGACTTGGTGGGCAACAATGACTACATTGTCTTGAAAGCATGTACAGTTGTTTTAAAGTGCTGAATGATGCAGGAGGTAATGTATGTGTGGTATTATGTGAAATGCAAGTCTGGAAACCATTTACAACTATTTGAAACAGCAGAGGAGAAAAAAATGTAAGTGTGTGTGTGTGTGTGTGTGTGTGTGTGTGTGTGTGTGTGTGTGTTAATGACTCCCTGGTGCTATCTTTGGAGACGAAATGATGTGGAAGAAAAGCTAAAGATAGAAAAAACCACAACGGTGATGCCAAGTGTGTGTGTGTGTGTGTGTGTGTGTGTGTGTGTGTGTGGAAACACTGTGTGCGTCTGCAGAGTCCTTGCAGAGTGTATGAGTGTGCAAAAAAAAGAAAAAGTCAGAAAGGGAGTGAATGCTTGAAAAGAAAGAAAAATGAATGCGAGTGACGGAGAGGGAGAATGACAGACCAGGAGGGGGTGAGATCATAGTCTCACTGCACCTTGTTCCAATTACAATATCCTGTGTTTAGTGTGTGTATTTGTGTGTGTGTGTGTGTCACTGCCTGGATATGTATATATGTGGGCCTTTGCAGGGGATTTTGGACGGCATGTTCGGTTACTGAATTATGCATCACTCTCCTTTTTTCCCAGCCTTTGTCCCCTATGCTGTAATTTAGTAGCGTTTTCCTGTAGCCGTGGCAAAGAAAAATGTTTTCAGTGCAGCTTTGATGTGAAGCAGTAATATTTTTTTTTGATGTCACTTTTGCCCTTTCATTTTGAAAAGCTGAAACCTCATGTTAGCTTTTTGATCCACATATTTACTGTTTTTGCAAAGTGAAAGGAGTCGCTGGTCCAGGAAGGATTTTTTTCCATTCAATAAATTTTAACCATGAAGTTTTCCTTTAAAGCTGCACTCAAAAAAAAAATCTATTAACAAATCAACTCAGTTGTGTAATCTGAAAGAATGTGTATAAAATACAAACATGCAGAGAATGACTAACTCTTCACTTCGCCTCGGGTATGTGAAGTGTTTAGCATCTTTCAGTGCTTTGTTTTGGTTTTGTGGTCCTCAGCTTCACTGCTTTGGTTCAAATTTATCATTCTCATCAGGGTCATTTTCGGCTAAATAGACATTAAAGCTCTGATAAATCTGCCTCACACAACCTGCTCAGAGATACAGAGTAGAGTCAAATATTTCCTTTGAGAGTTGAGACCAAAACAGAGCTAAAAAGTGAGTGAACTTAGATTGTTTGGATGACCACTGAGCCAACATAACCAAAAACTAATGTTGTTCTGTGCCTTCTGGTTGCATAAATAGAAAATTATTTGCTTACATGTTCTCATGTAGTAATATGTCAATGTTTGCAGCTAACAATGACTCAAATTAGAGGTATTCTATTATTTTAATAGGCAACGTACTCAGAACCTGAAATGAAACTGATATGAAAGGGATAATCTGGACTTTTTTAAAACTGGGGCTCATTTTCGACTTCTTCGGTCTTGCTCCCATTTGTCAGAAAGAACTTTCAGCTCATTTGATGCAGTATGATGCATTTAGCTGCGAATGCTAATGCTAAAAGTCAGTGGCGGCAGTAGCATTCTCTACAAATCTCTGATCAAGCACTCCACAGTGCACCCAGAGTAAGTCTAATGTGATGGCAGGCGAATTTGTGTGTCCATAGAATAATTTTAGAAGTCAAATCATGGCTGATTTTTTAAATTTGTCACTTAGTAGCAATAGGATAATAATATTTCTGCAGCTTCCACTACTAATCCTAAAGTCAGCCACAAATTTAAGAAATTCAGCTGTATTTTGACTTCTAAAATTGTTCTATGAACACATGAATTTGCCTCAATAGACTGACATAATATTAGACTTGTTTTGGGCACACTGTGGAGTGTTTAATTGGAGATTGGTAGGGAATGCCACTGCTGCCATTGACTTGAGCTAGCATTAGCATTAGCGGTTAAACAGCAAGCCATCCAAACTCCGTACTGCATCAGATGAGCTGAAAACGGTCTCTATCAATGGGAATAGGACTGGACAAGTTGAAATGAGGCCCTATGGCAAAAAAATCTGGAAAACTCCTTTAAGTATGGAATGAAAGATGGCAGTTTTTACAAAGGATAAATTTCAGCCTTTGCTCACCTTCAGTTGCATACTGGACAGAATTTCATACCTATTCCTCCAATCTTTTTTAAAAAAACTTTTAAAATTTTTAATCAAGGAAAAGGATCTGATTATTTAATCACTTAACTGTCTTATCTCTTTTATTCTCTAACTGCCAGTCCCTTTATAATATCTATTCAGGAAAGGGACTCTTGATTAAATAACCTTTTCTGCCTTGCAAAAAATGAATTGAAAAGCATTGCCTTCTTAAGATACAGAATACTGGGAGTGTTTTCATACAAAAAGCAGTGTGTTCACTCTACATGAAACATATGGACTCTTAACCACTCCCCACACACATACACAACTGCAAAGTCATATTACCTCACACATATAAATACACAACTGCCAAGTTATGGAGCAAAAAAGCCACAAGCAGCATCTGAAGTGAGGTCGTTACCCTCAGAGCTCTCTCTTTGTTTCACACAAACAGGCATAAACACAAATTCTGCAAAAAGCCACAATCCCCGAGTGAAACCAAGCAACAACATTTCCAGGAACACACTGTGGTTTCATGCTAAAGACAAAGTCCACAAGAAGAAATGCACACACACACACACACACACACCATTTCTCTCTCCACTACCTTGTCTGAAGCTGGAATCAAAGGGCCGAGACCCATCCAGATCGAGGCCATTTGTGATTGGCTGCGAGCTCAGGTCAATCACCTGGTGGAGGCGGAGCTTACGGCAGTAAATGGATGCAGCTTCAGGCTCCAGAGCAATTAAGAGCTGCTCGGGACAGTCGGGAGATACCAGACCAGCCTGAAGGAGAAAACAGAGACAGAGAAAGAACAATGTACAAGCAGAATTTTATTTTCCTGCAACGCTCTTGACTGTGTTGTGAAACTTTGGAGATTGAACAATATAAAGAAAATGGGCAATCCATCATGCTTTTAGACATTGTTCCTAAAGATTCTGCATTAATGCATTTATATAAACGTAGGCCTGCCCATGTCAAGTGTTATTAGAAGAGGGGAGTTGGTTAATCTCGATGTATTGGAAGCAAAGCTGAGTGGCTGGATTGATGTGTGGGTATGTGTATGTGTGTGCGTGTGTGCAGGGCGGGGGTCTGGACACCGCTTCCTTTGTTTGTACGCCGGTCTCCCTCATTGTTCACTCTTGATGACATCATCACCATCAGGAAGCACACACACCCTGTGCTGGGAGCCAGCACAGGGTGTGTGTGCATATAT
The DNA here is from genome assembly GCA_029783665.1 of Naso thynnoides. NCBI lineage: Eukaryota > Metazoa > Chordata > Actinopteri > Acanthuriformes > Acanthuridae > Naso > Naso thynnoides. The sequence goes on along the minus strand of JAQLOL010000016.1, from coordinate 5,968,517 downwards.
GTCAGTGTGCATGTGAGAGTGTGTATGCATTAGACTATTTATGTACGCACTCGGGTGAGTGAAGGGCAGATTAGCGATAATGGTGAACAAACTGATCTGTGTGTGTGTGTGTGTGTGTGTGTGTGTGTAAAAATTAAAAAAATTTGAAAGGCGAGACAAAAATTTTTTAAAAAAGCATGACATTAAATTAAAAGGTTGTACAGCCTTTCCTGTATGATATTTTGTGTGTTCTGTACAACTACACACACA
>JAQLOL010000016.1:5948159-5963147 GCA_029783665.1 Naso thynnoides | reverse complement strand
ATCAGTATCTTTATTGTGATATACATGAGTCACATAGTCTCTGTTTTTAGCTCAGTTTTTGATATCCAACAACTTCTGGGGGGTATCTGACTCTTAGCAGCTAAATGTTCCACTATGTTTATCAGCTGGATGCTAACTTTGTCTGTTGGCTATTTCAAGCTGCGCAGATGGTGTGAAGTGAGTTTATCAGGCTTTTCAGCTGAAAACAGCTGCCTGCTGTGGCTGGAAACAAGGTTGATAAAAGTGAACCAAAACAGTTTAAGAACACATGTTGCATATTGACAACAATTCTTACAAAAATACAATACAAAATCCTATATTAAGGTTAATTAGTAATTTATATTGCGCATAAAACAGTTTCAAGATCGAGAGTTGAACTCAGGCTGCCTGACTGAAAACCAGGAAACTACTTGGCCGTATGGGACCTTTTCATTTCAAACACTACACTTTGTTTTGTTTTCAAGTTGGTCAATCATCAATACCAGGTAAAGTGTATATTTTAAACTAAGCAGGCAGACCAAACCACTGAGCCACCATGGCAGCCTGTGGTTAACACTGTGGCCTCATAGCAAGAAGGTCCTGTGTTCAATACCCTGCTGGGGCAAAACCTTTCTATGTGGATTTTGCATGTTCTCTCCGTGTTCGTGTGTTTTTTTTTTTCCTGGTGCTGCGGTTTCTCCCACTGTCAAAAACATGCATGTTAGGTCTATTTCCAGGCATTACTCTTGACCAAGGCACCGACACAGAATGTGGAGTTGGTCTTGGCTGCCCACTGCTCCTCGGGGATGGGTTAAATGCAGAGACCAAATCTCACAGTACGTTGCATATTTGACCAATAAAGTACCTCTACCTTTAACCTTAAATAAAATAATATTATAAAACACTACAGAGCACTTGTTAGAGAATAAGGAGCAATTTGGGACCCACTTCAGATATTCATTACTCAAAGAGGGGAAGCGCAGAAGACACACCCCAACATCTTTAAAAGCAAATATCACTCCCTTGAGCTCCCAGCTACTATAATAATGACTGGTCGCATTAAGCAGCGTTATGAATCAGAGTGTCTGCTAATATGCAAATGCTAAATGATAACAATACGAGCCAGCTTTTTGTCAGGGGCAAACAAATCAAACATTTAATTTGTTGCGCACTTCAAAAGACTAATTTACATTTGTAACCGACATATTTAATGACCACATGCACAGATGTGACAGAAATGAGCAACAGAAAATGGGGAGATGTGTGTGTATGATGTGAAAGAAAGACTTTCAGTTCATCTCCATCAATGTGCATCTCATTAGTTTTATTAATATGGTCCTAATCAGTCAGTTGCCATATGTAGTCCAGCACACACGCCTGCTTTCTGTGTGCGTATGTGTTGTTTTCATTGGCTTCATGTGTATTGTATCGCAGCTCACTGGATCAGTGTGTGATCTGAGCCAAGATCCAACTAAACATATGAGTGCAATGAAAGAAAGATGTGTTTGTTTAAGTTTCGGTGTGTGCGCGTGTGTGTGTGCTTCCATCTGTGTGTGACTGAGAAAGTGAGAGAGATAAAGAGACCATAAGTCCATTTGACATCCTTTCTTTGCGTACATGCGTGCAACATCTGCGTGCATTTATTCAAGCATGTGCCTGAAACATTTGAATACAGATTAATGCAGGCTTGTGCATGTGGGCATCCGTTTGCAGCGTCTGTCCTCGCTATTGATGATAAAACCAGAGAAGGAACGAAACCCCACATCTCTCCCCTGCTTCATCTCTTGTGCTCAAACTTTTTTTCTTTCCTTCGTCTCGTCATCTCTTTAAGCTCAATGTGCTGTGGACGATTTACACCCCCTCTGCCCCGCCGCTCTTTTCTTTCTTCTTCTCCTTCTTTCTCAGACACACGACTAAGATCTAGCAGGGTATCAGCAGAACAAGCAGCTCTAATTCCCCTGAGACGTTGCATTTGGTGCAGATTGTGCAACACACTCCACTTTTATGCACCATTAGCAGAGCTCAAACTTTGAAGTATAGGGGAAAATTTTGCAGTCATTACTTGCAGATACAAACAGCCTTTAACAGAGCTTATTATCGTGCAACCTTTCATTGACAGTTAATAAAAAATAACCATTAATGCAAATTAACACAAACATGCAAGTTTATACTTTATAAAGAACAAAAAAAGATTAAACTAAATTTCATTTGATGTATTGATATGAAAGAGCTTGTAATAGAAGTGCATTTAACAAGTATAAATGCATTTCTTTGCATTTAAACTCACCTCTTTGTGTGCTGTTGTAACCCAATTCCCTTGACCTTTTTTCCTCCCCAAAAGTATCTCCAAAGTCTGAAACTCTGAAGTTTGAATTCCGTCTCAGAGGAGGGAGTTGGGAAGAGAGTGACAGGAGGAAACTGTGGCTGGATACAAGAGGATGCTTTCCTAGAAATCCCTTACAAATGCAAGACCTCCCAGCTGACCTGCAGATTTCCTACATTTGGAATTCCATTATCGGAAAAGTTCCCAATAAGACGTGATGGATGGAGCGGCAACCTCTTCCTCTTCGACTGAAATAAAATCCCAGCTTTTCCTAATGAGGTTCTGAGTTGTAATTCTGTCTCCCAGCAGCCGATCTCACTGACTCTCTGCTCTGCACAGGAATGTCAGAGAAAAGTGGTGACACACACTACACACACACACACACACACACAAGTTGCAGGAGTGGGAGGGCTATGACAGCGCATAGTGGGGGAATGCTGGGGGATTTACCTCACTGGGAAGTTGCTGTGTGTTGGAGAATGAGGGTGGAGTATTCCTTAGCAGGCGGTGTATCCCAGTTAAGTCATCTTGCCCTTTCTTTCCCCTCCCACTCATCCATCTGTATCCTTCCTCTGTTTAATTAGCTCTTCCTGTCTTCCTCTTTTCATCTCCTCCTCTTTATGTCTCTCTATATGCTGCTGCCTTCCTTTGATTTACTTCCATTTCTGGTCTCCTTCCACTTTTCCTTTACCACTTTCCCTTCCTTATTACTCTCGCCGCTCTTTTAACCTTTTCTTAACATTTATGTGCAACTTTCTAACGTTGCAGACAAAAGCAGGAAGCAGTCAGGTGTGTTTGGTCAGCCTAAAACAAAAGATGAACTTCATTCCCCGGCTCCATTTTTTTTTTTAAATTGTGAACTCCATTGAAAGTGTTTTCTTTGATATTATTCACAGAGGGGAGGAAAGCTGGTGACTCAGACTCACACCCTGTGTTGGAAAGGTCACCTTTTAAATGTTTGAAATTTTTTAAAATAAGAAATGCAACTATTCTAATGTCTTCATGCCAGCAATATTGTTACATTTGATAACTGTTTTAACAAAAATAATAAATTTGTTAAAACCAATTTATAAAAAATATTTAAACTGAGTTTTAAAAACTTTATTTTTTTTAAATTTACTTTACCTTAACCTCATGTAGATCTGTCTTGCAGGTTTGACTTAAAGCTTATTTATGTTTTGCTGCTCACATTTGATAAGTGTCGCTTGACAGTAATTAAAGAGTATAGCAACATTTTCAATTTATGCTTTGTCAAAAGTTTTCCATCGTCTCCATGGTAACCATATTTTACACCTCAATATAAACCAGTAAGTTCAGTTAAAACTATCTCCATATTGATATTAAACATTTTCCAATTTCATTACATGACAAAATACAGCAATGTCTGCAACAGAACCCAACTCTCCAGATGTGACATGAAATGAAAGTGTTGAACAACACGTCATTTTTGTTGGGTGACATTTATCAAATGTGCCAAGCAACGAAACATAAATTAGTCTTTAGCTTGAATCAATTCCACTCATATCTGTGTAATACTGAGCAACAACAAGCTGCCACTTAGCTTAGCTTAGCATAAAGACTGGAACAGAAAAAAATCAAAAGGTTGCAAAATCTGCCAACAAGAACCTTAGAAAAGATGAAACTTGTTGACTTGTGGGAGTTAAAAATGATGGTAAAAGGATTTTGTTACCTTTGGATGGAGCCAGGCTAACTGGTTCTTGGGCTAATAAGCTAACAGGCCACTGTGTGTAGCTTCATATTCATCCAGCATACATTTAGCACCAGCCTTTTCATCTGAATCTTGGCAAGAAATAAGCATTTTTCCGAAAATGTCAAACTATTCCTTTAATGAAATTTTTATTTATTTAAACTGTAGGCCTGGATAAATGCACTTGCTGCACTGCTACATGTGTCTGTGTTTTCTTATGCTTTGTGAGGGGATTTGCAAGTGGGGATCTTGAGGTCCATCCTGCAGGGATCTGATTTCGTCCCACTAGAGCTGTGATTGAAAGCATACATTAGCCCCCAGTACTATACACACACACACACACACACATACACACTAAGACCAGCATGCCCCTCTCCCAACGAACAGAGGAAGTCAGACCTCTTGAGTATGCGAAAGAAAAGGCCTCTGGTATATACACACATACACTCAGTCTCCTTGTCAGATTTCTAAATCGAATTAGTGTGTGTGTGTGTGTGTGTGTCTGGAAGCCATTACCTGGCATGTCTCTCCTTGCTGCCCAAAAACCAGGAGGCCCCATATGGATCCTGCCATCACTTCTCTTTCCTTCTTTCGCTTTATTGCCTCTTTTTTTGTTCATACATCTGTCCCTCTTCTGTTTTATAGGCCAGTCTTCTCGCTGTTTTCTTGCATCTTTTTTTGTTTAATCACTTATATTTGATCCCTTGCCCACAATAATTTGTTCCAGCTAATTTCCAAATGACAGTATTTTCACAGCTTTGCTATGAAAGCTGGACTTTTCATAACTTTGGACATTTGCTTGACATCTCAGTCAGGCAAACAACTTTGTCCTAGCTTGGCTTAGACCTGGTAAAACCCAACAGGTTGGCCAAGGACACGCTCCTCCATCACCCAAGAGAGACGAAATTATGAAACAGATCCTGTGCCGTGGTCTCGGTGCAGCCTCACCCTTCTCCTTGGAGGTCCAGACGCAGGAAGCCTAACACAGGAAGTGATGGAGTCAGGTGACAGGAAGGAACCCCTGTGTGGCATTCCTCTCATGAATTCCACATTATCTCTGGGACCCTGGAAGTCCTCGAGCGACGGAAACACACCCATAACATACACATCAAGCATGCACGCTAACACACACACACAGACACCGTTCTGTCCAGCTCCTCAAAATAGTCCAAAATCTGATCTGTTGCCTGAGTGAGAACCTGTTACTTCCCTTCCAGAGAGCCTCAAACGTCACACTATCGATGCAAACAAGTCACATCAGGACAATTTAACTATTGTAAAGGCAGTTAAGTTGAATATATCTTGTTGATAGCTTTACACAGACTACAGTAGTGTCAACAACAACAAGTGTTTGTGCATGACAAAGCAACAGTAAGACATTTAAGGAAATACAGCTCCTTATTAGTTTTTTTGCTGAGTTAGATGCTAAATTTGATACTATTCTCATCTCTGTGTGTAAATGTGAAGCTACAGCCACTGGACAGCTAACTTAACTAGCTCTACTTAACACACAGACAGGAGAGTAATATCGATATTCTTATCCAAGGGAATTTCTCAAAATGTTAAACTATTTATTCAACAGAAAAATATGATGTAGGCCTAATCGTGTAGAGATTTTTCAGCTTAATGCTTTTCTGCTTACATAGTTTAGCAGTTGGTTTAATGATCTACCTGTGTACCTGTGATTGCCAAGCCAATCTCAGCCTGGTCCACTCTTTTGCTAGTTCAAGAGCTTTTGACTTAAGCACAAGGTCTTTATTTGCACATGGTCATGGAGTTATTAGTCAACTTAGGTGAGGAGACAAAGAGGTACTCAGAATAATGGAAAATTTAAGTGTCTGTAATTCAATAACTGTGGCTGTTGATGAAAAATAGAATTAGTTAAAAGCTTGAGAACATACAAGTAACTGAACTTTGAGCTGAGTTTGATCAATTAGTTGCTGTTCTTGGTCAAGAATGAACTCATAAGCTTGTGTTTTGTTTATCTTTTGGCCTTTCAAATGGCAGTGATCAATGTTCTGCACATGTTCCTTTTTTATAAATGTTGCTCTTTCTGATAATCGAGGTGAGAAAAGGTCATGATTATGCAGATACACGTATCTTGCATTAACATCATTCAGTGGTAATAATTCCACAACCTCTCCAACAAATAAATCTCTCTGCACAAGCACTGCAAGACTTTTTGCACCATTTTCTAAAGACACAAGAGGCCCAGAGTCTGAGCATTCTAGTGTAAAACACACAGGGGACCCGTAAGAGGGGGAATGAAGTAGAAAAATCTGCATGTACTGTGTGACCCCTTTTAACTCTTTAAGATTTTTGGAGCAAATGTGTTGCAGAAATATATATGCCTTGTTAAAAATCAAAACATACCGTAGGCCTGTTGCTCCTTGGAGTGTTTACAGCACCTCAGTGGTGGGCGTTAACAGGACCTCAGTCTAAAAGCACTCATGCCTGCAGAAATATTGAGTTTGCGCAAAAAAATAATAAAAGGAATATTGTAGCATTGAGCGTGTGCTAACATGCCACTTCCTGTTCATGTGCATGTGAGGGTGTGTTGTTTTTTTCCAGTGTGTGTATGCATGCATGTGTCTGTGTAAGTGGCACTGGACAAACTCAACGGCGAAGCCTGGGGTGGGAACCCAGGGCCACAGGAAAGGCTGGGGTAGAAGATACACACTCACGCACACACGCACACTCACACGCAGTCACACACATCCACACACACATTAAACAGGACTGCGCTCTGACATCAAGTCTGGGCTATTGTGTAATAAAAAGGAGAGGGAGGGAAAGGGAGAGAGAGAGGTACAGGAAGGGAATTTATGATTTATGATTCAATAGCCAAGACAGGAGAGGAAATTTATAGCAAAGGGAGGCTGAAGGAGAGAGGGAGAGGAGGGAGGGAGGGAGGCGTCATGTAGCAGCAGAGGGGATAAGGAAAAGGGGGGAACAGAGTGAAGTACCTTCTTTTGTCTGTAACTCAATAGTAAGTGTGAGAAAAAATGGTATGTGAGCATGCATCACATTGCTCTGCACTCCCAAGACAATACAGTTAAAGTGGGTGAGGGTCGTATATTAAATCAGCAGTTTAAGTTGTCTCAGATCAAACTGTTTGTCTCTTGAAGACGTCTGCTGATTTTGCCAGGTGGTAACAGAGCAGAAACATGTTGTTGAAATATTTCTCCAATCTTGGTCTCCGTTTGGATGCAGCATGTATGTGCATGTGTGTGTGTGTGATTGTGTGAGGAAACAAGCTACTCTTGAATTGCAACCTTTTATGAGTTCCTCTGAGAGAGTTATCACAGGTCAGTGTGGATAATTCAACTGCACACACACACACACACACACACACACATATAGATTTGAGCTGACATTCTGAGGAACATCTGGTGCTTTTGATGATTGATTTAAAGTCCCCAGTTCCTTTTTTACACATAGGCACATCTGTGCATCTTGCATCCAGCTGGGACAATTCAGAAATAATGTAACAAGCTGGAAATCTGTTACAGTGACGATTTACGGTGACGTGGAGCTTCTCAGACTGGTAGCTATGCAAAGACCAAACCGTGATGTAGTGCAAGGTACACATAAAAAATATGCGGCACTGTTACTTGTCTTCAATAATCACTGAATATACACTGTACAGTTCTCAACTCTAGAGATGTGGCATTTAATTTTTCTGGCATTAGTAGAGAAACTGATTGTGAGCTGTGTTTCTCTCTCGTCCAGTCAAATGCAACACGCCTTTGCAGCCCTCTTCTACTGTTTACTTTTAGATAGTGTGAGAAAAGCGGTTAAAGGAAATAAAAAGTACGATAAGACTTGAAATAAACTCATGCATTACTAACAAAAGGACAGCAGTTAGCGCTTAAATTACGAGCACCGCGCTGACTGTAATCTAAGAGAAGTGGGTTTAAATCTGTCACTTAAATTTAATAATGTGGGATAAGGGTGCAGTATATTTTATTTAGTGCCAGCTACTCAACTTCCATCCACATTTACAACATAATAACAGTGTTTCTGCCCGAGGACACGCCATACTGCACAGCGACCACACTGTGCTACAGTCGCCCTCCGCTGTGATTCCAGGGTAATGCACCCTATTATCACGCTTATTTTCACAAGAGCATGAGAAGACTCCATGTTGTGTTCATGTGTTGTCAGTTTTCTCTCACTTCTCATTAAGTGCGCAGGACAGAGGCTGAACGAGGATTTTGGTAAGGTAACATGAGGTATGTGTTCTTTAAACATGTGTTTTGATGGCAGCTTTTATGCTTGGATAAACTCTGTATTCTTTAACCAATGAGAGGGCACCTTTTTAATGAAAAAAAAAAAAGGCCTCAAAAATAAAAAATATGTTATTTTCTGTGTTTTCAAGTTAACAAACTATGACATAATCCTCAAGGGTAATAAGCCGTTCACACTGAGGCAGTGGTGTATGCACTGATACAAAATAAATGTATAAATAAATAATATTATCACTTTATTAGACTAGAAAGACTCAAGACACTGGTGACACTAAACCTTTGAAACATTATAAAGAGTCAATTTTGAATCTTCTCTGCACAAAGACCTCATAACAAAAGTCCAGGAGCCCATGTCACTCTCATAACCTCAGTGCATAAATGATGTTCTGACACCTTTTTATAACCTCTTATGGTTTTACGCTTCTCATGTATATATACAAAACATTTGTAAAATATGAATGGCCCATTAAATTGTCCCCCTAAAATATAATTGTACTAGTTGAACATACAAAAACCTGTTAAGTATGGACTAATAAGGAACGATGCTATAACTGCTATTATTATTATTTTAATATCATTATTTAAAATATTTGAACATGCTGAGGGCTCGACACTGCAGGACAAATTTCAAAGAGAGTAAAGGAGAAAGTGAGGGAGAAAGTGCCAGACAGCACAGCAAAAAAGGTGCTTTTTTATGTCCCCTTCAACAATTACTCTCTGAAATTTGACTGTTTACTGTCCAGCAACAATGAAATGGGATTTTTGCCCCTGCTGGTGACCAAAATGTTCTTTAACAAAAGGCCACTTACAGCTGTTCTAAAGGCTATGCCTGTAATTCTCAAAAACTCCTCCAACCACTTGAACAAAAAACATTTTGTCTACTGAAAAGTCAAAATTCTCTATAAGAAACTCTGTTTTAGTTGAAAATGTATAAAACTGCTCAGTTCGTAAGGCAGTTTTATTTGCTCACTGTAGGCCTATATCAGATCATTTCTGTTACGCAAAAACAGAAACTCCAGCACACGTTGGGGATATCTTGCTCGGCTTAATTTTCTTACTTGGTCCAGTCAGACGTTATTAGGCCTACTAATCTGTGAATTAGCGACTCGTTTTGCATTGTGGCATCTTCAGATTCGCTTTTCTCGCAATAAGATAATCACTTAAGTGTCTTTTATCTTGCAAAAGTCAGCGATGAATAATTAAACAAACACAAAAAGGTGTTAAATTTCTTTTTGCCCACAAAATGGGCAATCTGTCATTGATGGCAAGATCAGCCACAACCTGTCATTTATTACATAATTCATTTATCTAGTCATTTTGTGCACTGTACTGATTATTTAGTCACAGGAAGTCTTTAAGGGCCACATACCATCACAGTAGGCCTACATTGCCTACCTCCATAATTGGTGCTTATAATTGACTTCTAGTCTGGATAGGTCACCGGATAGGCAAGTTTCAGATGATTTGCAACTCTGGCTTCAATTGCTGTAAGGAAATTAAAAATAACTCTTGAAGACTGTAAAAAACAAACAGCCTGCTTTTAATTATTTATCTGTCTAAATGACGGATTTGACTCTAATATAACAGTGACTCTAGAGCTCCTCGCCCTGAAAAGCGGTACTGCTCACACTCACATTTTTTTTCATCCGCTGTTCTCACTCTCCTCTTCTCGTACTCTCTCGCCCTTAAAAGCGAACATAACGGACATAAAACTAAAGCCACGTCTCTTTAAAAAAAAAAAAAGGTCAGCCCTTAATGATACGGCCGTGCTGTCAAATATTAACACGTCGCACTGATTACTAAAACGGGGCAACGAGAGAAATGGGTTGTATTTTGTTTACTTACGTGAATGGAGAGGTGGGGCAGGGCGTTTAGTCGTTTTAACCAATGGCATGCTTAGGAAGCGTTGATTGACGTAGATTCCAACCAATCACTGAAGGCTGCAGCTGGACAAACGTTACCACGACAAAACGTTTCCCCACTCGGCGCTAAGGCTAAGAAACAGTGGATTTATCCGTTTTTTTTAGCCAAAAACGCGGATAAACTGACAAAGGAGGACGTGTTTGCTTTGCGAGGTGGAGATTACCGAACGAATTTCTTTACCGTGTGGTTTTTCTTGTGACGTACGGGACCGGAAAAGAAACGTCCCCCCTCCCCGACAGCTGGTTTGCGGATTCCCCCCTGTTAGCGCTTGAAGTTGAGTGGTGAGTCTGCCGCGGAGTGGAAGGGGGGAGCTTTCTGCTTTTAACTAAGAAACACAGACAGAAAAAAGGAAGAAAAAGCTGCAGGACGGCAACAAGAGAGGCTGTCTTTCAACAGTATTAATTTAAAAGTAACTTATTATCGTCATTCTCTGTGTAAAAGCCTGTTTATGATAATCCACGCACAGCTAACATTACTTCTGCAGCACTTAGGCAATCAAATACCAGTCTGAAAAGATGGCAAACATGGTGAAACAACTCAAGAGTTTCTCCTTCATCAGAGAGAGTTGTATTTTGATTAACCAAATCAACGGAGCACTGTTAAGTTGGCGGAAATATGCACTTTTCAAATGTAGGATTTTTATCTTTGCTTAGATCTGCAGGCTATGTGTAATATACACACAGTGCACACTAACTTGTGAAAGGGACCTTGATTTTAATAGCCTGTTGTTTATCAGTGCAATCCTTTAATCCTGCTTGTAAAAGTCAATAAAAGTGTGACTTGTTAGATTAAATGTTACAGATCCACAGAAATGCTTTCATGTCTGAAGCCACGCAGGCATTTGTGTTTTGGAGAAAGTCAGCGGTGGAGCTTGAGGGATGTTTGTTCACATGCTGCGTTCAAGTACCCATTATGGGCTCAGATTTTTGACCGTCAAGGTTATGTAGTGCTAACAAACTAACATGTACGCGGTCCCCAGCCTTTTTGGCTTGTGACATACATTCCTTGTATGTAGGTCAGATTACTGTTGTGTTCTGTGCAGCGTTGAGTACAAGAGCGTGTGGCAGCGTAATGAATGTCGACTGAAAGAGACACAAAAATGTTTCCATACCTGAAGTTGAATCTGGCTTGCTGGGGTGGAAAACCTAAACTGCTAACCATGTGTGGCCTGTAAACACTGAACTTATAGTGTCAGCATTAATTAAAATAGGGTTGAGTGGATTTAATTGCATTTTTTAGCCATGTTGCACATAGCTGTGACAGATTTTTTAAAAAAACTGTACAGTATTTGGTGCTAAAATGTTGCAGACAGAACTTTTAAACCTTAACTGTCAACTTGCAACTCAGTTGCTTTGTTACAAATTTGAGTTGTAAACAGATCATTCAAGTTATGCTCCTTTGTGACAGACAGACAGATTAGTGAAAGTTCTGTAAAACGAAGCGTAACTTATGCTGAACCCTTGTTTACATGTACATTACCTTTTCACAGGACTACTTCACATTTATCCTGTGACCCATTAGGGGAACCAGACCCACAGGTTGGAAGCCACTGTGTTATCTGATTGGAAGAAAAATTTATGACAACAGTTTTAAAAAATGACTAAGTGGTTTAGGTATGTGTCAAGCAAACACTAACTGGTCCCAGCTGTCAAATATGAGAATATCCTCGTTGTTATATAACATTGAAAGTTGAGTACTGAGGTTTATTTGGCCATTAGTAGGGGAAAAAAAAGCAACTGTAAGACATAACATTCAGCTTTAAGACTTTTTACGATAGGCATTTTCACTATTTCCTTACATTTTATAGACCTAAAACAATCAAGAATCAAGGGAGGATATTATTGAAACTGTTTTAGAGAAGTGTTGATTCAACTTTGTGGCTTTGGAGGAAATTCTTTGTGACACTGTTGAAATGTTTTCTTATTTTTATTTCGTTTTCAACCTTAACTTTTAACCAGAGAGGGAAGAAACTTGATACCTATTTCGAGCCGTGACACCCAAAGCATGGTGTCTGTTGGTTGTGTATTATTTATTATTTTTCAAACAAAACAACGTAAACAGCAACAAATGCAGTATCAAAATTTGAACTTTTCCCCTTATCTGAAAAAAAGCATGGCTCATTGTAGCAGAAAGGACGGCAAGTGAAAGAGGGTCAATAGTTTAAAGTTATTTTCTGCTCAGAAAACATGAGAACACGATCTTTTTCAGTCTTGAATCTATCATCTCATCACATGGCATTAGCCTGTGGGGCCAATAGGAATGGAAATACTGTGGTGGTATGTAAACAGATATTGTGGTGTGCAGCTGGTTGCATATCTGCGCAACCACGTCTGTTTCTGTGCATCCATGCAAATATTTTTCTGCACAAAGATCAAAGATCAATTCTGTTTGAGGGCCCTGTGGTCAATTTGTTTTTCATTGGCTCTCCACATGCATTGGCCTCTCTGTACTTATATTAACAAGTATTAATGCTGTGCATTCCTCGAGTGGCATTCTTTAGTCAGCATGTACTGAATTTGCCACTTGCCCACTTATGTCAAGGTAAAATCAGACATCTGAAACAGGGCTCATCCATATGATTAAAGTCATTATCACAATATCAATAGTACTATTAAGTATTTTCTAATGTGTATATTAGGACCTTGCTGATATATCGGTTTGCCGATATTATCAGCCGATATTGGCCTATTGCAGATATATTGGTATTGGCATATACCCTCTCCGATAAGTGTCGGTATTAACACTGTTTTTTAAGGCTGGAAAAAATGCTTTGACTAATTTTAAATGGTGTAATTGCATAGTTTGTCCAACAGAGGGTGGTCCATTACGTAATCGGTAATAAGTGAAGCGTTTACTGTTCAGTACACTGATGTTTGGAACAAAGTTTGTAAGATATCCTGTCTCCGTTATTTGTCTTTGTCACACGTATTTAATGACCACATTCAAAATATTATTTACAGAATATCGGCTGATATATTGGATATCAGAATTTTCTTATTCTCTAACACCGATATCGGCCTCAAAAAAACCCTGTCTTTTGACCCTTAGTGCATATGGATCATTATATATAAATATTTCAAATAGATGTCAAAGAAATAAACTATGTTGCACTGTCACGGAATACAAACCAACCAATCACTTTGTATTGTATCTGTAAAACAGAAACTTAAAAATATGTCATTCGTTTTAAAAATGGCCAAATATGTCATTAGTTTTGATATAATCAACTTTTTTAATTATTTAACAAGCAAAAACACTTTTTGGTTTCAGTCACATTAATGCGATTAGTTTTGCTCTAATTCTAAATATTATTTGATTGTACTAACTGATGTTACCCTGGGTTGCGGGACACTGTCTTTGGCACAACGTTCACGTAAACTGAGCTTGTAATTCCCACATTCTTGACCTAACTTGAACGCAGCACCAGACCACATGACCGCCCCAGCTCTCTAACGTTAGCAAGGTGGCTAACAGGATTTAGCTAACTTGAGCTACGTTGCATCACAGCACAGAGTAATCCTCACTGGAGAAACGACGAACACGCAGTCTTTGCCGTGAAACGTTAGTTGCAGTAACTTTGTGTGCCGTAGCACGTGGAAGCGAGTACCGAGAGCACCATGCCAGGTAACTTCAACTTTTAAAACACTGCGTTTTGACGCTTCGTCTTGTGCGTGCAAAGCTGTGGTAATCCCCGAAGCGGGGGCTTGTTTTGTTGACCTGCTTCACGGATGCTGCCATGCTGTAGCAGCGTGCTAGCTAACAGCGGAGCAGCCGACTTTGTTTGGCCTCAAGCATCCGAACGGGAGCGGAGTGTGACCTCGGTGTATGCTTGGCGCGTCGTAAAAGCCCACCACGTATTTTTTCACCGGGTGCGTTGTTCTCGCTGAGGCCGTTTTCACGCAAACGTACTTGACGACTTTGGTGAAAAGAAGTGCTCTTCAGCCACCCAGCCCTGTTACCGTTAACGCAACGTTACCCTTTGTTGTTGCTGGGATAGCTTTCACCTTAGGCCCGCTCACTGACAGCACAGCTATGCGTCTCTGTTTAGCTCGTTAGCTCCCCTGAACTAGCCACATAGCATTACCTCGACTAAAACCGTCCAATCCATTTACCAACTTTCCAGGTGGGGCCTGAACACCTGGGTTAGCCCGCTGAAGACGCTAGCAGGCTGTGAGCCACCACGACACGGCTCCTGTTTCATTACATAACCTGCCATGTAGCGGTTTATTCACCGCACTTATTATACACAGCTGATGCACGTACACAAATCTATCTCAGCTGTTTATTATCTCCAGCTCTCCGCACATCGGACAAATGCTTCAGTTTTGTTTTTCTTCGCTGAACAAAGTAAGCAAAGTATCAAAACAGAGTCAACAACTGACTCCTTCACAGACTGACCCGTCATGACTCATTTTTTGAATCGGCTTTATTGTGACTGTAGTGTTTGTATTGTTAGCCTCATGTTGTTATGCTTGTACTTGAGTCGTTTATAAATCAGATTACATTTGAGAGGAATGAGTTGACTTTAAAAAAAAGATCCGTTTTCAAGAATTTTAATATTTTTTTTTGGCACTTTTATTGCTGAAAGTCAGTATCACAATAAAAATTAGGGCTGCAATTGAAGATTATTGTGCAGATGAACCTGTATTGATTATTCCATGAAGTGTGTGAAAATGCTCATCTCTACTGCCCAAAGCCCCAATGCACAAATTGTCCTCATACGTTGTCATAAATGGCAGAAAAGCGTTTCTTTTTACTTTTTTATTTTTAAAAAATGAGTGAAACAGTTAATCGGTTATGAAAAT
>JAQLOL010000016.1:5917145-5940212 GCA_029783665.1 Naso thynnoides | reverse complement strand
ACAAAACAACAAGGAAAGAGAGGCAGGCGAGGGGGAAACAACAGTGTCTCTGACGGTATTTGAGAAGTGAACTGGAGGAGCATCGCACCACTGAGAAGATATGTTTCGAATACTGGGAGTCAAGCGTGCTGCTGTTCACTGAGAACTGACTCCACGTGGATATTCCCGACTACCTGACCGAGTCGGAGGGTTTCCCCGTTGTCCACACGGACAAGAACGAAACTTCAGGGAAGAGCCGAGTGGGTGGCGCCTGTGTGTTCGTGAGTGACAGCTGGTGCAGAAACTACACCATGAGAGAGACTGGGGGCAACAGTGACGTTGAACCGCTGTGCTTTCCCCAGAAACCTTTTTATCTCCCGTGGGAGTTCGGGAATATTATCATCTGTTCAGTTTATGCTCCCGCCCAGTGAAAATGCGGCTCGAGCACAGACTGCAACGTACATCTGGAGCCCCTGTTTTCATTTTCAGAGATTTCAATCACCGTAAACTTAAACTTGAGGCCTCTCTGGAATGTAATAATGTACCACAGACCATTACAACACTGATCCCTGCTCAAGGTTAGGAGTTGACCTTCTCAAAATTGAGTCATTTTTCAGTCTTGTATGGAGAAAAAAAAGAAAATTTGGAATGCTCCAGACGCATAAATATATACATGTGTTTATATCTACCTCTTAGGTGTCACTGCATTTGCCGCCATTTCCGTATGAAGGTGAGGTGAGGTGACGTCACGTGCAGTTATGACGATAGCCTGCCATGCTCTGTGGTTGGCTTGTAAATATTGCAGTAATTCATTCTTGTGGTTATCACAACAGCCATAAAGGTTCATGTAGATGTTTTGTGCTCTTGTGTACAGCATAGACTGTATTTTTTTATGCAGACTCTGGGTGTTTGTTGTCAGTCATAAAGTAATGTTCTTATTTTATCAAGCTGAGTTGTAGAGCGTCCTCAGGTTTGGCGTATCGGTGTGGTGTGGTAATCTCTCTGCTCAGTTAAAATCTGCTCTTGTTTGCTTGGTACAGTCGAAGGCCATGAAGGTGATGGGCAGGACTGAACCTCGTTGTACAGCAGTGTGCACTCAGACAAGCGCAGAGAGTTTTGTCTGATCAGACGCAGATTCTCACTCTGTGTATCAGCTCTTTACTCATAACTGACAACCATCCAGTTTAACAGATGTGTTTACCTCTGTTGCCTCCCATACGTACTTTTTTGACCTTCATTCCTCACTCTTCCTGTTTTTTGATTTTCTTTCTTGTGGATCTGAGGTTGTTTAAAGCCAGTCTAAATCACTTGAGCTTCATGGTTAGTGATAAAAATGCGCCACTGTCGAGCATTCTCTCTATTTTGACCTTTCTCTGACTGAATGAGTCATGTGTTTTAATGCTACTTTAATCCTGAGAAACTCTCTCTCTTTGAGGGAACCTTCCTGCTGCTTGTCATGCAAATACTCTCTTCCATTCCTTCTCTGTTCATCCGTCTTCTCGCCCTTTCCCAAATGTCTCTGCCCTTGCGTTTACCTCACTCATCTCTCGTTCTTCTCCTCTTTGTCATCCTCCAGGTCGAAGAGGAGCTGTTGGAGCAGGAGTTCTTGGAGCGTTGCTTTCAGGAAATGCTGGAGGAGGAGGACCAGGAATGGTTCATCCCTTCGCGTGACCTCAACAACCAGGGGGTGGGACAGCTGCAGCAGCAGCTCAACGGCCTGTCTGTCAACGATCACCACAGCAACCTGGAGGAGGTGGCGGTGAGTGGAGATGCATCTGATTTTACAAACATATTTTTTCTCTAAGCTCAATTAGAAATTGAGCGTAAATAATCTTTTTTTTTTTTTTTTGGTTAAAAAGGAAAATGTTTTTACTCTTCTTCACGTGTTTTTCTGCAGAGGAAGAGCATCTTGAATCCTGAAGCGAAGGAGTTCGTCCCGGGGAAGAAATACTAGGAGTCCCCCTCACCCCCATGGAGCCTCCACGCGCACACACACACCCACACACCAGTCCTTACATATTCTCAGAGACTCTGGCGGCGATGACCGCACACACACTGATTCTCACACACACATACACACACCTACACAATTGAAGTCAGTGGCGTGCTGGCAGGCCCAGTTGGGGGGTGGGGGGATTTCTTTTTCTTGTCTTTTTGTTTCTTTAATCTTTTTATTTCCTGTTTGTTTCTTGTAAACTGAGGGACATTGGGAACAGGGGTGGGGGAAGGGTGTAATACCAGCACTGCCCTACAGCGGGCGCTAGCTCATCATTGCATTTCAGATGACACTGTTGATGTTTACAGAGTATGCAGAGCTCATTGATTTCCCCTTTTAACCGAGGCAGCTACCAAGGAGTGATGCCAGGACAAAATTTAAATCAAAAACTATAAAAAATATAAAAATTAAAATTGAACAATCATGTCACGTACTTAAATTAGCATGCTGTCAAATTTGAAAAAATATTGCTTGAGGGTTGAAGGTTTCCATGACGGGTTAGAGAACGACTAACATTTCAGGGGACTTGACGAGTTTCGCCGCTGCTCTGTAGACTCACATCAGTCAGTCAAACCCGTTAGTGTTCGCTTCTGTGACGTCACAAGCTAGCTGTGACATCATAGATCTTGCTCATCTAGAAATGCGGGTTCTTATTCGTATCTGCGGCGACTCGTTCCAAACCAAATACAGACCCCGTCCTCCCCGCACACTTGTTTTGGAAGTGATCTTGACAGACACAGACGGGTGTAATCATGGAGAAGAGGTTATTTCCCCATTTTAAGTGGAAGTCCATGTTTATCTTTAGTCCTGCATATTAGAACAGATGTGAGTTTAGCAAGAAAAATATTATTATAGAGGAAAGTTAAGAGTTTTTGAACCTTTAAAATTCTCAGTTATGGTCTTTTTTTTTTTTTTTTTTTTTGGGCTGGTTTCATCCTTGAGCTCAATTTGGGCTAATGGGGGTGTAGTGACCAGCCTTATTTCCGGGAAGTATTTGGTCTGGAACGATGCCGCTGCCTCTTTCTGCCGGAACGACTTGATTTGTCAAGCATCAGATCAAGTGTCCATATCCAAATCAGGTTTTCAAATAGCCTCTCCTCCTCTTTTTTCTTTTTTAATTTTTTTCTTCATGTTTTGAGGATGAGGCATTTTGTGTCTCTACTGGGTACAGTAACCTGTGGTGTCCATTCAGTCTCGCTTGCAGGAGGAAACACAAGGGGGCGTAATTGTCGTGGCCAATCAGAGTAAGGCGTATGGAACATGTGGCTGACAAAGTGGCCTCCTTGCTGTTTTCCCTATTTGCAGGTTGACTTCTTAGGGGAAGTTCTTTTTTTGAAACCATAAATCTGTGTTGTGGTGTGGCTTTCTCTGAAGCATCGGCCCGTGGTGCAAATATAATCTCCGTTAAATTGTGAGCCAATAGCCAAAAGTTGTATATGTGAAGATGCTTTTCAGGAAAGCCAGATTCTTATTGACTGTAATGATGAATTATTGAGTCAGTTTTTCTATTTCATAGCCAACTCGGCTTGAAAATGCAGAGGCAGTATTGTCATAAGAAAAAAATCTTGTGGTCTCTAAACATGAATATATGCCACTCTTTATTTGTGGTATTAGTGACAATAATGTCCTGTGTATTTGACTGTATTAGTGTTAAGGAGACACTTGGGCACTTGTACTCCATTAAAGTATCTGACAGGTGAAAGCACGTCTTGACATCTGTGCAGCTTTTCCGATTCTCAGCCGAACAAGTACCCAAGTGTGTTTTTAAAGCGTGCAGTAGAAATGTGGTTAAAATGGAACTTCCTCGCAGTGTTGGACCACAGCTGTCGAATGGCACCCTGGTGAAGCCAATAGGAATGTCCGCCAGGTGGATTGTACAACATGAAATCATTTTTGGTGATTTTGTTTAGATGAGTTAGATGGAAGAAGCCGTTAAAAAAGAAGAGGTCCAGAAGACACAGAGTATGAATTTCAATACAAACAAAAATAATGAAAAAAGACAAATAAAGATGCTAAAGACAAATACCCTTGTTGAGTCTTTTGTTGAACCCTGATTAACACACACAGTTTTATTTGATTTGTAAATTAATTTTTAATTGCAGTTAAGACACACAGAAAAATACAGTTACCGGTGAGTAATTCCTTACATCTTAACTCTTAATGTACTCTATAACAGAAAGATTAGGTCTTAAATTCCATTGAGTCCTTTAAAAGGTTTCAGCATCCAGTTATTCCAAACTTAGGTGGCTGAACACACATTTTGTCATTGTGATTCCAAGTGAATCCTGTAAAAAGTTTATGTTGAGTGGCCCAATGAAGGCCTGGTATGTGTAAAACCACTCAAAGATTTGTATAAAGTCTGTTGAATTTTAAGAATTTCATACTTGTGTTAAAGCTTGGGTAGGCAGTGTCTGGAAACCAGGCTAGCTTTAGCATGAGACTCCTAAGGAAGCAACTCCACGGCAGCCTCACCTCCCTGTTTTTGGCTCCGGCTCACTTTTTTTTTTCTTATCCATGTATTATCGTTCCCTCTTTTGAAGTGACTACTAAAGTGAAACTTTCAGATTTTGTTGATTCTAGTGGCCCCTTTGGATAACAGCAGTAGTGACACAAGCGCAATCTGTGGTAAAGATCTTTGGTAGCATGTGCCAGGCAGGCAGAACTCGGCATATCACCGGCAGCACGTGCATTTGTTCTGGAATGGAGTAAAAGAGAGACCGCAGGATAGATCATATTGAGGTAATGTATTTATATGTGACTGAGAAATAAGTTAGAAGCCAGTTGAATGACAGTAATGCCCACTGAGACCTTTTACCTCTATTTTCTGCAAGTTAACATTACACAACCATTTGCATTAACGTTAGATGCTAATGTGCAAACTAACAGCTGTAGGCAGAGAATATAATTAAGTTAGTGTCAATGTGCAGAACAACAGAATTAAAAAAAAAAAAAGTTTAGCCAAAGTTTACAGGGATTCAAACCCGATCACTGGCATTAATAGTAACTACATAAAAATAGCAGCCTTTTGAGAGGCTTGTTTGCTGTCAGAGGAAATTTGTAACCATCAGAGGAATCATGAGACAGTTTCAGAAATACAAAGACTAACAATGAGGCGTAATGATGCAGGACAAGTCGCAGCAGAGTAAACTGGTCTGTCTTAGCTTGACTCCAGCTGGCAGAGGCCACTTTTGTTTCAACAGCCAATCAGCTTGTACCGATGTCACCTGTTGTTAAGAATCACTGCGTAGAGCAGCCAATAGGAACACACGCCTTCGGAAATTACTGTAGTAGGCTGAAAATACCTTTTCACAGTCTGAATATAGAGCCAAAGAGAGGTGCAGAGGTTTAGTGTTCTTTCAGACCACCTAAATTACAATATGCTGTAAAGTAAGTATGGATTTTTTGCATGATGACACCAAAGACAAACCGCCTACCCCTACTTTAATTCTATACAGATAATAAGTAGAATTGGTCTCAAATGATTAGATATTATAGAACTCCAGGGGTCTTGAGCTAGTAACTGTCCAGTAAAGGCTTTACGGGAATGTCAAGTTTTAGGTAGACCCCTTTTGTCATATTTCAGCAAAATATTGGTAAACACACTTTTGGATTTACATACTGCATTCACCTTAAAGCAAGGATACTAATAATCTAGTTGTTTAACACTGGATAATATGACTTTTAGGAGGGGATGATTCTCTATAATAAGTACTTTTACTTTTGATGCCTTAATTGTAGCTTACTAATATTATTTATATAATGTACTTTTACTTGGTACATATTTTAATGCAATTTTAAAAAATAACTAAAGATTTGGCGTCTTTCCGCTGCTCCACTGCAGTATGCATACTTAAACCTCTTCCAGCAGAAGGAAGACAACAAGCACACACATTTTACTCTCTCTCTTGGGTGCCTGCCAGCAAATGGTTTATTGCTATTATGACTCATCCTCAGCTTCTGTGTCCCCAGGCAAGATAACGGAAAACAGAGACACAAGCCTTGACCGCTACCTTGGTTAGGAAGTATTTTTCTTATGTGGCAACTCTCTGCATGAAAAGAGTGCGTGACTGGATGAAAAAGCTGCTCTTTTTAAAGTGCACGGCTGACATGTAGCTTTTGAAACTTTATCATGTTTGACACAAAATGTTTTTTAATCTCCTATGAAGCAAAGTGAAGGTTCAGAGTGAAGGATAAAGTATTTTATGACGATAAGGTGAAAGCAATTGTGCTTTTTCTGAGTCTGAGCCAACTAGAAGGAGTCACATACGTTGTACATTAACAGAACAGAAAGCTGCACTAAAGAGTCAGTGGAAGGCTGTTGCTACCGTGTGTAATTAAACTGTATTGATATTTAATCTTCTGACTCAGGCAGCACACACAAATACTGCTGGCCTACTTCTACTGCATTTGCTACAGCTCCTGTTCAAGCAAGCTACTGTACATTCACAGTACGTCTGTAAACAGTTTATTAAACAATGTGACATGCGGTGCTCACAGAAACGAAGCAGAAGAAAGGGAAAATGTAAACTCAGTTAAAGGGATATTCTGAATTTTTTGACACAGGACCTCATTTTTAACTCTTGTAGTCCTATTCCTATCGACAGAGACCATATTCAGCTCACTTGTTGCAGTACAGATTTCAGATGTCTTGTTTCACCGTAGATGCTCATGCTAGCATACGTCAATGGACCCAACGGATCTAAAGGAGCCAATAGTAACTACTACCAAAGTCCGATTAAACACTCCACAGTGCACCCAAAGCAAGTCAAATATGACAACAGTGTATTGAGGTGAATTTGAGTGTTTGTAGAATGATTTTAGAAGTCAAACTATGGCTGAATTTCTTTCTTTTTTGTGGCTCTGGTTAGCTAACGGCGACAGGAAGCTGCCAGGCTGTTTACTGCCTGTTGCTACTGAGCTACATTTAAAGAAATTCAGCCGTAGTTTGACTTCTAAAATCATACTATGAACAATTTGCCTCGATAGACTGTCGTGATATTAGACTTGCTTTGGGTGCACTGCGGAGTGTTCAGTCTAAGTTTAGTAGTGGCTACTTTTTTGCTTGCTAGTAGTGCTGTTGACTTATACTAGCATTAGCAACCGCAGCGAAACAATGAGCGTTCCAAACTCTGTGCTGCATCAAATGAGCTGAAAATGGTCTCTAGGAAATAGGAAAACAACTAGAGAAGTCAAAAATTAGGCCCTTTGCCAAAAAAATCCAGAATATTCTTTTAAAGTGATGTTTAAGATATAGAACTGAGACAAAGCGGTATCACGGCTGCTTCATTTTCTCCTTGTTTAGAAGCTGCAGCATTGAAATAGCATCACTTGCATATACAAAGTAATGCAATGTATTTATTGCAAACTTGGTAACATAGGAATGCGGTGTCTCACAGGCAAAAGTAAGCTGTTATTTTCCTGGGGTGCACTGAGGTGATGTTTTACAAGGCCAGTCTGGTACAAGGTTGTTAGCGTTTTGCCAAGTTGGCAGGAGAGATTCACCCGATACAGTGAGGTCAATCAGAGCATTGGTGCCAAGACCGTCTTTGATCTGCTGCTCAGAGCAGGTCAACAGCTCCACGCAACTTTGTTTCAAAATATATATTAGTCACTTTCTCTGGTGACCCATGTAATTTTATGTAAAATCACAGGTGCCCCTGGTTTTGTTCAGTTTTCCACTTTTTCATGACTTTCAAATAGCTGGAGTAACCACACAGACATTAACACTTGTTATCTTCTTAATAATACTAGCCAGATTGGTTAAAAATAACTGACAGAAGGCCTTCTTTACAGCCAGCTATGGTGACTCTCTGTACAGCTATCTGTAGGCAGCCATTATCTGTTGCAATCCACAATTATGCCCAACAGAACTGCAAGTTAAATTTTTTTCAACAGGCACCAGGTCCATTCCAAATTAACCACAGAAACTTTTATGCTCAAATGCACTCGAAATTCATTGTTTTGATTCATTATTCTACGTGTTTTTTACCGTGAACCGAAAGACGTGTTGGAGACTGACACACTGAAAACAAAAAAAATCATAAATCAATTAAAACCTCTGTCTCTACTAATAACTCATAGATGTGTCCTCCCTGAATCTGTGGATACTGTAGGGAGTACTTCTGTGAAGCCGTCTGACGGTCTTCTCCAGTGTATTTGTCCAACACAGCGGGTAATGAGCATTTAGCAAAGTGTCGCCTGGAGTTCCAAATTTCTAATTACAATACATGACCAAAATTCAAATTCGAAAACTTACCCAAGACATAAGTCTATGGATCACAGCTTACGTTAAACTTCAATCAAAAATTATTTTTAAGTCAGAAATTTTATTGCAAGTGAAACTTATTTTTATTGTAAATGTCAAATGTGTTCCAAATGTGCAAAGGTTTTGAAATAACAGTATAACAGACGAAAATGACATCAATGCAAGTGTTGGAATAGCTGCTGTATACCTGAAAAAAAACAAAAACAAAACAAACTCTTGCTTCTTTATAAAAAAATCACAGTCCTGTTATCATTTAGTATTATATTCTTACTCCTTCATGATATTAAGGCCAGTATATTTTCCTTTTAGCTGATAACATCTCTTGGATCTTATTAGCTGCTATTAAAAGTGTGCTGGTAGAAGACTTTGGCGTTGGCTCTGTAATCCATAGCTATGGTGGCGCTAATGCTCTGAGCCCCCAAACTAGCACCACCGAGGGCTGAAGACTCCTGCAACTTTAGGAGGCTGTAGCCATGGAAACGGCCCTTGAACTTGTCAGATGATGCCACATTACACAAGACCTCAGTGAACCCTGTTGAGATGCGAAGAAATGCAGACAAAAAGAAAGTAGGCAGGAAATTTAGCAGGACTTTGAACTACTTCACCGGGTTTTCCTTTAGCATAATCACAGTAACTTAAGGCTCTTATTTTGTTGATTTGAGGGACACTGACCCGGCTTAAGCAGCTCCCAGCTTTTCCACACGGAGCCCTCACAAAGGATGGGCAGGCCGAGGTCACCGTTCAACAGTGGCTGTCGTAACAGACGGAAGAAAACAATACAATAAATTCATGCAGGTAATGTTTGTTTAAAGGAATGAAAGTGCAGTGTGTGTGTGTGTGTGTGTGTGTGTGTGTGTGTTTGTGTGTGTTACCTCTTGTGCTGCACTTAAGACCGCCTCTACATGTTTTGCCAGAACTCTCCCAGCTTGAGTGAAAAAATGTTGGCAGAGAGCATCCCCTGCTTCTGCACCTGAAACACATGCACGCAAATATTTTTTATTTTTATATTAATTAGGGACTGAGCCAGTAACTCAAGGATTCCTCCAGCAGGGTCCTTGTTCTTTACATCTTCTTAAAGCGGCAGTTGCTAGATGTGGGGTAAACATCAATAACTTTTTTGTGTTCCATTTGGAAAAAAAGTCATAATACCCATAGTCAGCTGTTAGTAAGTGACGTGGTCTGAGAGTATCGTGGGAGCTCTGTGTTTTCCCATCGTGCCTCTGTATTCAGGATTTATAAAAATTCAATCGCTTCCGTTCTATTAGCCCAATCAGTGACGCTCTCTGTACCCTCTGTCCTGATTGGCCAGTCTATGCTGTGCTTTTTAGTGACAGGTGATATTGGTGAGAGCTGATTAGTTGTTCGTGCCTTATGCTCTGACTCACCTCTGCCGACAGCAAAGTGTCTGCAAGTGACATCGTCAGACGGCTCAAGCTCGAGCTGAAATGGACCAGTTTACTGTGCTGCAACTTTCCCAGCAACTGTTTTGTCTCAGTTCAGACTGGACTTGAAAGAGAGCGCAACAACAAATGAAATAAAACGCGAGCCGGCGCAAAAACAGGGAGGGAAGGCTGCAGCTGAGTTGCTTCCCAACAAGTCTCACGCTATAGCTAAAGTTAGCTTTTTAGCTTGTTAGCAAAAGTTAGCAACTCCAGCTTTAATAGAACAAATCAGGCAGCGAGGCACAGACTACCTTCAGCCAGCTTCTTGCAAAAACCAGCGAAGTGAGACTTCTGGAAGTTCCTGTAGAGGTGCGGCAGCATGCCCATCAGATCTGACACCTGAGACAAATTGTACAATTTTTTACATAAACTTTCACACCGTACAGTACATGGACACTCTCTCTGTGTTGTTGTGGTCTGACCTGGAAGTATTCCTCCATGGCTTTTCTGGCATGTGTAATGTCATGAGGAGGAGCGGCCAGGTTGTCCCTGGCATCAAACACCGTCTTCACCGCCAAATGAGCGATCCAGTACCCTGAGAGATAAAAAAGATGTCAAAGTTTTGAGTTTGGTCCAGTCAGTAAAGCAGAAAATTATTCATATACACACTTGTTACCTGATCCGTCATCACCAATGATGTGACCCCAACCTCCGCAGCCGACCTGTGAGCCATCGGGATTGACTAACTTGCAGTTAGAGCCGGTCCCTGATATCAACACGATACCTCCTACAGAGAAAACAGGGCTGACTGGTATTATATGATAACAACGACGATGTTAGTAAAGTATCCAGCTTTGCGAGATTAAAGAAAGTATAAATGCTGTCAACTCATACATGCGTGTCTTTAGCACTGTTTAAAGTTTTACGCTGGCAGTGACTGAAGCAAACAGAAAAAACAGAGGAAGACTAGTTATGTTACCATGATCACTGGCGGTAGCTATGGCGCCAATAGCATCAGTGGTGATCAAGTAGTGCTTGCTGAGAGTAGGGAAGCGTTCCTTCATCCGAGCGATTATGTTATCGATGGCATCCTTCTGCTCCCCTCCACTCAGAGACATGCCCTGCACACGCACAGAAAATCAGCGTTCGATGAAGAAATAAACGTAGAGTCGAACAATTCAAATACTTAAAAGAAAAAAAATCAGCAAAAGTGTGTAGGCATTTGGTAATAGTGTGGCTGACCAAAGAGCACAGTGGCGTGTCTGGATCCAGCCACGCCTCCACCTTCGCTCTCTGGATCATGTCGTTGATGACTTCAATGCATTTTTCCACCCCGACCAACTGTAAATATATACACACACACACACACACACACACACACACACACACTATCTTTAGGCCATCAGTTTTATTATGTAATTGACATTTGTTTAATTATGCTAGGATCCTTATCAATCAAATGCATCGTCTAATGGGAGTTTGGGGGCAAGTACAAACCTTCAAATTCCCCTGAGTCATTGACTTTTTTTCCTTTATTTTCTACTCATCCTCACCCAGTGGTTGGTGGACGGTCCCTCAGTCTTTGCCAGGATCTTTCCATCTGCTGCCACTAGTAACGCTTTGGAAAAGGACCCTCCACTGGAGAAACAGAAACACAGGAACACAGCTAGGCTATATAAGTATATACAGGTGAGACAGCAAAGACACATGCTGTCTGTAATTTGAAGGCTTATAGATGAGTACAGTTATTTTTCTTAACAAATCATGGCGTTATTTAAACTGACGGTGCACCAGAAAATGCGAGGTAGAGGAAGTGATCATGAGACACACTTATGCTTACGCCAGCAAAAGTTCCCTTGTATCGCCAAACTAGGTCGGGCAGAATGCAAATCTTTCAACACAAAACAGCCTACTGCGCTTAATTTTAAGATGGCAACGGCGAAGACACGACTAAGAGCCTGCAAGACAATCCATCTCTAACTGATAATTCAAATAAACTGCAACTGGGAGCGTTTTGTTTTACATTTGAATTCATTCTCACCCTTCCACTCCGCCAAACACTGCTGCCATATCTTCTTCCTGTTTTGGTCCATCTAAAGTACGCAAATATCGCGAGAGCCAGAGCTGCGTTCCAGCCTGCACCGCTGCTTTCTAACCAGTAGGTGGCAGCTGTATTTAGGGAAAATCACACCGAATCAACCGGACACATCAAACTATGACAATGATTTCAAGAAGCCGAGCACAAACTGCGGCAGAATACGTTGGTCTGTGTGAGGTACAGTTTGCTAGTCTTGTGGAAAAATTATTAAGATACTGTGAGTGTTGAACCACGGCCTTAAACCCATGTTTTGTCAGAATATGAGGTTTAGCGCCGTTAGGTTGAAAACGCGGACAGTACTGAGTTTAACCGTTAGCCAGCAGGAGGCATCTGCAACCTATTAGTTTTGGGGCCAGCTTTCAATGCCAACAAATGCTCCTTAAAACACACAAAAACATTCTTTAGTTTCAATAATGGCGTATATAATATTTGTAGTAAAAGTATATCTACGTAGTACTGAGTTCATGGAAATCCCTTGCTCGAATAAGGAACAGCAGCAGTTTTCCAACAGATTTACACAGATTTCCTGTTGTGTTGTCCTACATTTTATTTGCCAAAACAAACATTTGCTGCTCCTCTGTGCAGTTTACGGTATTGTTTATGATATCGTACAGTTTCCGATTGAGTTAGAAAGTGCGTGTGTCAGAGCTGTAACCAAAAGAGAAGTTACACAAGAGTGAGGAGGTGGGAGGAGAAGCAGAAGAGGAGCGGCTCGGTCCGCTCACCACGCGCTTCTCGCTCCTGCAGAGACAGCTGCGTCAACTTCCGCAAAATTACTACGAGACCGGATATAAGCGAAGTCTAATTTCAAAATAAAAGTACACAAGCGGCAGCATTTTACCTTTTTCATAAACAACACATTTATCTTTCATTTCACGAGTTATTTCAACTGCTTTATACATATGCGTTAATGATTTATTACTTCAAATATATTTTCTAAACTATGTGGGATATTATAATTCTTTATAAAGTTATAGAAGTAGGCTAATGCAATATTTCCTATGGTCATGAGAGAAATTTAAATTCAACTTAAGTAATTTTGCTAGGCACAATGGCGTCTCAAAGAGACAGAAAGGATGAGTTTACATTATCGTCCTTTTAAGCATTTTTCAGACCATTAAAAAAGAGCAAGTGGGCTGACAGAGGTGAGATATCATATTCTGATAACGTAACTTCCATCTAACATTTCAAGGCTTCATTTGAGAAAGGTCATTGTTAGGGTTTCAACAAGGTAATAAACAACTGTCCCTGCACCCAGATCCTCAGGGGGTCCAAAGGTTTAAGCTTCAGTGTGTAAATTTTGCTGTAATTTGATTGACTGCAAATGTGGTTCATGTGTCAGATGCCACGCAGTCTGTGCACAAAAAGCACAATGTAAACTGAAATGACAGGGGCCTTAAGGTGACACTCTCAGGTGTGTCCCCCTCAGGCTTTGAGGCCCTGACTTGAAGAGCAGGATTGGGCAGAAACATATTACTTAGTAACGCATTATTGTCTTTTTTTAACGCAACTAGTGAAGTAAGGGATTACAATTGCCAAAATAGTAATTATATTACAGTTAGTTATCCAAATAACTCAGTTGTTACTGCATTACTAGAAAGGGCCACACATGCTGTCACTGGCGGCACTCCGATTGATCTCTGACTAAAATATCTGTCCACAGAAAAAGTTTTATAAAGTGGATTCAGTTTTTGGAGCTGGCAAAACAGGTTGTGAGTCACTTATTTTGGAAGTCAGTTAAGTTATAAAAGTAATATAGTAAAGTAACTAGTAATGCAACTAGTTTTGAAACAAAGCAGTAAGTTACGTAAATGTATCATTTATAAGGGGTAATCAGTAATAAGTAACTTATTACTGTTTCAGAGTAACTTGCCCAACACTGTTGAAGAGTGCCTTTTGGAATAAAATCTAGTCTAAAGCCCTTTATTATTTATGTTTTGGTTAGAAATGGTAGAAATTAATTTACGTTTGTACTTCCTGAAGTTATGCAAACAAAATTATTAGGCCAGTGCACCGAGGGTGGGGAAAATAGTGAAGTCAGTAAGGACACACAACTCAGTTTTTGCACTCGGGCCCTCACAAGGGTTATTCTGGTCGTATTTATTTATTTATTTATTTAACGTGAAATAGATTTCCATGTCACAGTTTTCTGCCCATTTGAGTAGTTATATATCTGTTAAGTTGTGTGAAACTGCCACCATGCATCCGGAGCTCACGTTCATTCATTAGACTTTTATTTTGAAATCCGTGGCTAGAAGCTCCATGTTATCTATTAAATGTGGCTTTCCACTGGTCCAGCCCTACAGGAGGAGTAAGAGGCGACAGATAGCCGACTTACTGAAAGCATTAGGACATTATTTAACATTGTCCGGACCACCCAGCGACTGTTTGGACCTCCGTTGTTCCACCATGACACCGTAAACTATGCGCGGGCGGCACCATAACGGCACTTTAACGGCTCGGGAGCGGAAGTGAGAGAAGGGGGAAGTTGTTAGGGGATAAAGGAGAAATAAGCCCGCAAAAAGTGATTTTTTCCGCGTCAAGTTCAAGTCCAATTTCGTCTTTCTAGAGGAAGGGTGGCCCTGGAGTGTTTGGGGGCATGGACACCCACGTTAAGGAGGGACAACTTTATGTGCAGCATCAAAAGTTTGGAAAGGTACGTCCAGAAATTAATTTCATTTTTTGTGCTGGTAGCCTACAACAGTGTGGCTGACAGAACTGACAAATTATTACTGTTTCTAAATAACCCATGGCAAAGTTTTTCAAGAAATATTTTAAGAAATAAAAAATGATTAGCTGGGAGGGGAATAAAATCGGGGAATAATGAACAAACTATATATGAGGATACAAAGTTCCTTAAGGTGACTGAAGGTTTAGAAAGTCACTGGGAACAAGGAGGCTGCAGCAAGTTTCACAAAAGCTACTTTAAGGTCATTGCTTCCTGTCATTAAAAGTCAAAAAGTTCCCGTAGAAATGAAATATTAGTGAAAAATAATTACAAGACTGTCTCCAGGAACGGGACAGGCACTTTAAAGTAGTAGCCTACCATATGTTTGAGAGACAGATATACACTGACACACATATTTGTAATTCAGACACAAGTAAGTTAGCTTTGTGCTTCTCCCAGTTGTAAACCAGAAGGAAGCATTTCACCTCATGACAGATAAGTCGAGCACATACTGGTGCAATTACAGACCAGTCGTTGTGCCTTCAAAGCAAACTCCATTGTAGATGCAGGGAGAGGAAGTTATCGCAGTTTTTTTTTTTCTTTTACTGATCTGGCCTTGTTTTGATGTGGTGGTTTAGAGTGAACCCTAGCTGTGCAAATCTGTGTGTGTCTGAGTGTGCATGTGCGTCGTAATGACACTGAAGTGACGGTAAAAAATACAGGAAACCAACGTAGACTAAAGTAAATAAGAACATGGATAGAAATGGATGCTGTTGTAATCTTTTCAATTCCAGTTGCAATAAGCGCGTCATAAAAAGACCGCACAAGCAGAACAAGAGATTCGTGAAAGTGGCGAAACCTTTGAGTGAGCCGACATATTTCCACTTCTTGATAGCTTCGTGCGTGGCTTTTCACACTATTGCAAACAATAACAACGAGCTGCTGTGCTGCGTGGACGCTCATCTATCGTCACAATGCGGTACTGTGATAACACCTGTGTTTGTGGGTGTGTCTGTCAGTTTGTTTCAGTTCTCGGCCTGCATGCGTTTGAATTTGGTCTCAGGGTGCCACTAGATGAGAACTCAGTTACCCTTTCAGATTTGTAAGACGGTCTTTGTGTCTCTGCCTCTCTTTCTCTGGTCATATGACATGGATCAACAAAACTTCCTGCCCTGAAATCACCGCTCCACAATAGATATTCAGCCACTCAAAAGGCAGTTTCAGTGCCTTTCAGAAACACGAGAAAACATAATGCAAAATGTGCAAACGAAAATATAATGGAGTGGAGGCGGAGAGAGCAGAAGTGCGCAGAAAAGCTTCAGATTAGTGAAGAATAGAACAGGAAGCTGAATGCTGGCTGATCTGAAAGTGTTGAAACTGGATTGAGGTTTGTCGGGTGAGTTATGCAATCGCTAGAGCTGTCAGTGGACACACACACTTACGCAGGCTCGTTTCCACGTGTATGGTCGGAAAATGTGGCTTAACAGTTCAGGTTTCTGTTTCTGCCCGCCGTTTAATGATGTGTGAAGTCATGGCCATTACAGAGTTTATACAGCATGCTGTTTGGATGGAAACCATTAAGATGCAAAGATGCATCCACATTTTTTATGTCGTTTTTCTTACGTATTCTTTTAACTATTGCTGGATTTTTGTCTCCTGTCAAAAGTTAGTCCATGCTGTTGTACTTCACTCGCTGCTTTCTGAAAAAATCTTACAAATCTTGATGTTAGGTACCTTACTGGTCACATATACACAGTGTACAGTGAAATTTGGTCTCCGAGGAGAAGCGGGCAGCCACAGCGCAGCGCCCGAGGACCAACTCCAGACCCTGAGTCGGTGCTTTGGTCAAAGGATCCGGTTGATGTGGACCTAACATGCATGTTGATGATGGGAGGAAACTGGACGCAAACACGGGGAGAATCAAACCCAGGACCTGTCTTGTAATGAGGCGAAAGTGCTGCACGCTGAGCCACCGTGCCGTGTTGCTATTCTTGCCGACATTAGAGCCCTCATGATCGGTTAACATGACGAAATTATTCATATTCGTTCAGCTTCATGTTCCTACAATCATACTCGTCCCTGCACCACTGGCTTGATGCCCAATTTGGGAACCTTGGATTAAATTAGAGTATTTGAGAAAATATCTATTGGTAATTAAAAAGCATAGTTTAAAATTGTTTATTAAAAATGCCCAATATGTATGGATTTATTCAAGCCTCGACAATGTGCATGTGTTGCTGCTATATTCTCTGTCTCCTCAGTCTAAAACAAAATCCTCCACCCTTTGTTTTCTTAACTCTTGTTTAGACTAAGTAAGAATTAGAGAGAGAGATGAGACGATCTCCAAAATAGGTCTGCGCGATACCGGCTGAAAATTGTATTGCATTATATTTTGGCTCTATCTTGATACACACTATATATCTCGATATCAAAGGCATTTCATTAATGCTAGAACTGGGAGACAGAATCGAACATTACAAACTTTTTGACCAAATTCCCTCATTGTTTTGTAGTGATGACAAACGGTACTTCAAAAATATAAACACTCTCCCATTTTTGATCAGTAATTGTTAGAAATGTAAATTTAATGACTGAGTGTGTAAAAGTCAAGTATTGAACAAGTAGAACCGTCTGACAAGTCGAGAAAATGTCGTCACTTTACTGTAATGCAGCCTTTAAAATCAGGAATCAAGTTCTAACCAACATCTAAGCTGATATATAGTCTCATCTAGATAACAATATAATATGTTAATATTGCCTAGTCCTACTCCAAAATTCAAATTGTAGCCATTAATTTAAAAAAAAAGCAAGATTCTGGTTATTTTCTATTGAAAATATTATGGGGACATTGTTCTTTATTGATGAAACCTGTTAATACAGAAGTATGTTGACAGCAAGTCGAGACGCCTCAGACTGATGGATTGCTCCATAATGACTACATCTGACCACAGCCATTAGCTGAAGTCTTTATCTGCACTTGGCAGTCAGTCATTACTGTTCACCTACATGCAGTTATTGTGACATTTTTTTGTTCTTTAATTCAGAAAAATTTCCCATTAAGTTGTGCTGTCCGATCCGCAGTTGAGATGTTTACTCTTCAAAATTTTAAAAAAGCCCCTCCAGAAATGCAGAAGCCGTACGGCTGCTTTCGTGTATAACTCCTCGTCTCTTGCTGAAAAAAAAAAATGTGAAAAATTTCGAGTATTCCAACACTAATGTCCCAGATTTGTGTGAAAGGCCGCTGCACGACACTGAAAGAAAAATATAAACATCTTCCTGCTGAGGTCTGACGCACACGGCATTACAAAAGTATTCATAACATCCAAAGCATGGCACCGGCCTCTAACTCAGCCACTCAGTCACATCCGAACAAAGCGTAAAAGTAAAAAGCATGTCAAATATCTGCAGCCGATGGGAGCTGCGCTGAGACTTTTATGGAGAAAGTAAGCTGAGTGCTTGACGAGAGACCCAAACATTTTGCTGCTGTAATTACAGTTTTCTAACTCGTAAAGCTGTCGTTCCATTTCATTTTGTGGCTAAAACAGGCGGCAGAGCAACATGATTGTGTGCAATGATTTAGTGAGTTGTTAGCTGTCTGTGCATGCATCTGCTTGTCCACCACACACACACACACACACACACACACACAGAGCTATTGCCAGCTACCAGGAAAGACTGTAGGTGTGTGTATGCTACATGAAGAAGACTGCCTTAGCCAGGAGCTAGCTGCAGACTGAACAGACAGGGTTTGTCAGGATAAAGCAGAATTACACACCCAGAGGCTCCGTATATGTGACGGGGATTCATGTCTGGACTGGTGACAGCCTAATCAATTTATCATAACAGGAAACATCTCATACGCTTAATCATACAAATCGGGAAAGGAACAGATCATTGGTATAATGAAGAAGTTGATGTAGAAAAATGTGTAATTCCCCGTATGTACTCACGCTGTGGGCGCATTTTCAGGAAGAATTGGTTGAAGTGGAAAAGAAATGATTAATTAGATAATCAATGTCCTTACTCACAGTAGTGTTTTTTTTTTTTTTAACTTCAGTGACATGATTAATTTCCAAATGTCTTCTCTCCAAAGCCAAATTGCGCTGGCTTTCTGTCTCTCATGCAAGTCAGTATGAGATAAATGTTTGAAAAAGAGCTGCGGCCTAAATGTTCAAATTTCTGCGGTGTTGTTGATGTAACTCTGGAGAAACGAATAAAAAAGGAAGTTTACTGTAAAATGGGGGGAAAAAAACTGTTTACTGAGGCAGTTTTACAGTGAGCCTGTTGGTGGACGAGGAGAACAATCGTTCCTACTGTAAGCGTGTTGTATGATGATCTGATACTGAACCACTTTGTGTTTTTGCAGAAACCAATCTTTTTGATCTCAGTGCAGTTAGTGGTCTTCTCTGATTCCCATTCTGTCAGTACTTCCTGTTTGCCTCAAATCCTGGTTCCTATTTTAGCACATTATTCAAGCAGAAAATACTGAATATACACACTCAAATCAAAACCACCTTTTCTAAAAGAAGATTTTATGATAAGTTGTCATTAGTGACAACGTACTTTGCGATTCTATAAGTAAAATGTTGAATATTACATCAGATCAACATCTTTTTAGACATGATACAATCATGAGTTGGACATGCTAGCACAGTTATGATAAAAGACATCACAGCAGACCCACATATTATGTGCAGGTGCTTTTTTTATGCTTTATAGTGGTGATCCAGAATTAAAATCTGTACTATTAAGCAATTTATTATTTTGCTTGTAAAATAAAAAAGATTTCTTTTTCAGCCTGAGTTGTTCTTATAACGTTACCAGTATCGGAAAATGCTGGTATCAGTATCAGCGAGTACAACAGTGTGTACCAATCAAATACCACGTAGTTTTTTAGACATGAAACAGTACGCAGCTACTTTCCAGTCAGCTCAGTTCGCTCTGACTGACGTTACAAACCTGAAATCAGTTTTTCTTTGCAGCTCTAAAACAGCACTCAGGAAGTTGTGCTGCGCTACTACTGGCAACTACTATTTTTAAGAGCAACGAAGAACAGAGAGAGCCAACAGAGCTAGCAAAATATCTGCATTCAGCAATATGTGTAAGAATCGTTTTATATGAGCTGGCAACGGATCAATACTCGGTGTCGGCCAAGTTTGAGAATCAGAATTGACATCAGGAAGGAAAAAAATGCTATCAGAATTTGAAACATCTCTATTTGGAGCAAAATTAAGCACACACAACACATGAAAACTGCCTAAATTTACCCCGAGCAGCATAAAATGTAGATCCTTAGAATCTGAGATTGAAGTTGGTCCCCGACATTTCAAAACAAAGTGTGAACATTATTGGAAAAGTCAGCAGCAGTGAATGAAGGACACATGGCTACCAGAATACAAAGTTCAGCATGAGGCAAAGAACATAAAAGTAAGCTGTGAAACCATAAGCCATCAATCATTCATCTCCCAATGATCACCACTTCAAAGAAGCCATATGTGCCATATTAGCGCCAGTTCACACATACATTTCCTATACACAGCTCGAATTAGCATTGTGTTGTGTATGTACGGGGTTGATGTATAGAGATGTATGAGTGCACGGCAGCGTAATGAATGTTGACTGAAAGACATGAAACTGTTTCCAGGTGAAACCCAGGAATCCTCACTGCTCCTCCATATGGGATCTGTACATTACAAGCACCGTAACTTATACATTGACACGTACATTAAGATTGGGTCAAATGATTTGAAGCCTATTTGACCAAATTTTTTAGCCACGTGCCAACAAAGTCCTGTAAGTTTAAAGGAGTTGTACTGTAATTGGTGCTAAAATTGACATGACTAAAAAACTGTGAGGCTCTGGGCTTCAACTTTACCAAATATCTTTTGAGAATCTTTAAAAATAGACAAAGTGAAAAAAATGATAGCCTAGCATTTAGTGTACCGGCAACAAATCCGTTCGTCAATAATCTGGAAGATCTGCGGAGGTGTCGTCGGAAATCTGCGGGCGCAGATTCTACGTGGGTCGTGCTCTTGTTTCTTTTCAGACGGAGATTACGGTCAGCTGTATAACTTCTGTCTTTGGTGAAGCTTTTCAGTGCTGCCTCTGGTCAGCCATGTTAAAATATTCAGTGCAGTACAGGGCTGCATGTGTTTGCTTCAGGGATGTGAAACTGCAGATGTAATAGAAAATCTAGTTTCTGTTATATACAGTAAGTGAACTAATTCTTTTTAACTAAAAGCCATTTCCTTTTTTCTGTGGGCACCTGATCGAATTAAGTTTGATCAGAGGGAACATGGTCAAGACAAATGACAGTAAATATTGTTTTTTTTGCTGGGTTGGGGGTGGCCTGACTGATGTATAGTTTTGGCAATATTATCAGCCAATATTACCCTAGTGCAGTTTATCAGTATCAACGTATATGTTCTGTAAGTGCCGATATGAAGACTGTTTTTTAAGGCTTGAAAAAATGCTTGGGTTCGTGATTTTAAAATGGCGTAATCACATAGTTTGTGACTCATTATTTCATTTATAATAAGTGAAGTGTTTACTGTTCAGTGCACTGATGTGTGAAATAAAGTTTGTTAGATATACTGCCTATATTAAATATCTTTTCACACGAATTTGGTAACCACATTCCGATTTTTTTTTTTTCATATAGAATATCAGGCGATATATTGGAAATCAGAATTTTTTTTCTCCCTAGTATAGTGTTTTTAAATTAGCCTTTTGCTCAATGAGAACAACTTCCCCCATTCTGAGGCGTTCCTAAATTATGTTTGTAGCATCACTGCTTTATTTTATCGACAAGGATCCGTCTTCCGTCCATCCTCTGCTTGCACTAGAACTGATCAGCTGACTTATTAATAAGTCGTTTACCAGAATTTTTATTTTAGTCTTTGAAATGGAATATTCTTGGATTTTGGACCACTGGTTGAACAAATCAAGCGACACCAATATGTCAGCATGAGGAGTGGGAAACTGTGACTTGATTCAAACAGTTTCGACGTGCAACTTGTGTTTAACTCAAGACTTTAACACTTTTTCCAGGCTCCTGATTTATTTATTTTTGCACCTGAGTCATAATAGCATAAAAAGTGGAATGAAATTTAATAAGATTATACGGTGTTGATACTGAAAATCATACTGTTGTAAACCTGCCGTCCCTTGTGTCAACTAACTCGATCTACTTACGGACATTAATGTCTCGCGTGGAAATGAAGAATCGCCATGCTGCAGTGAGCTAATATTCCTCAATTTTTTGAGCCAAAAAATTTTGTCACTCCTGGCAAATTGGCACTGTGGGTGCGATCAGTTCGGGATGATCAGTTTCAGACATTCAAAAGAACAATTATAGAGCTTGTCCGTGTGTTTTTCACTTCGCTCCACTCAGCTCCACATGTTTGAATGCTGATTTCGTTGCCATAGAGGAGGACTGAGGTCATGGCAGCAGACCTGTGGTCAGAGCAGTGGTCTGCCTCTCTCTCTCAAACACACACTCATTCTCTCACGTAACACACACATAAACACGGTCACACGGCTTCCCTCTGTTTTCCTTCTCTCTCCCCTTTTGCACAAACGCCACAGAGTACACACACACACACACACTGGTACGCAAACATACTTTCGCTCTTGAACACACACACACTTCTCTCACGTGTGTAATGTCGGTCTGTCTGCGGACGGTGTGAGCATGGTGATGTGGTTTAGCTGGCAGATTTTACAGCTGTTGGTTAATGCAAACACATGTTGTAATAATATTCAAATAGTCAAAAAATTACAGTTACTGGTGTGACTGAAGTCAAATGAACGCCGACTTTGAAGACATGACAGAAATAGAACGGTCTCATACAAAACGAGAACTGCTACTACAGTACGTCACCTTCAGCGTCGAATGACAGGAAGAACAAAAACAGCATGCTGATGCTTTAAAGACCGCGAGATTTTCCATGACGCAAGATGGACGTAACTGTTTGTGTTCATTCTGCATTAAACGCACCACGAGAGTGTTTTAACCGCTGTTGAAAATCGGCTGTTTCAGTGTTCAAAACTACGTTTTATGTTGACGTGTTGACAATGAATAAAGTCTCACAGTCTGAGGAAAAAAGCTTCAAGAATGGCTTATAATGTAAAACTGCACATCGGCCTCGCTATCGATATTTGTCTTTCTTTTGTTTTTTTTTGGTTATGAATACCAAAAAAAAGTTTCAGACTCAAAAAATTGCTCCTAACGTCTGAATCTGTTCACTGTAGGACTGCATGTAAACTAAGTAACGGAAAGTTCATGTAACTAGAACTAGCTTTATTTTGTTTATGTTTAACCTCTGTCATATTACGGGTATTACGGTGTTTTTAAGCTCTGAAAACACTTGGTGGTATTTAAAGTGACCACGAGGAACTCTTAAATATTTATGAAACAGTCTTGTGATTCCTCTGATGATTATAAATTTGCTGTGACAGCAAACGAGACCCTCAGCGAAAAAGACCGCTATTTTTATGTAGTTACTATTAATGTCCACGATCAGGTCCGAACCCCCTTTAAACTCAGACAAAACAATCTTTTTTTTTTCAAAATTTCGTTGTTTTGTGCAATGACAATAACGTAATTATATTTTCTGCCCACAGCTGTTAGTTTGCACCTTAGCATGTAACGTTAATGCGAATGGCTGTGTGACGTTA
>JAQLOL010000016.1:5878541-5893209 GCA_029783665.1 Naso thynnoides | reverse complement strand
AAACGTTTCTCAATGGAGAGCGGCCAGACGCTTCTCACAAAGTGAAACGATGTGGAAGCGGATGGTTAACCAGGCTAGGGAAAATCGATTTTCAGTTAACATTGTCCAAACAAGTTAATTTGAATTTCAATTTCAAATCCATTTATTGCCCAGCCCTGCAGCCCACTACCAACAAGAAATGTGTTGAACTCAATAAGGCAAATGGGGGTCACTGCCCCCCTCCCAAAGTCCTAGTCACTTTAAATCCACAAGTCAGTGATCAAAAACATTTTTGTGTTGAAAGATAAAACTTGCCATTTTACAGCGGCCTTTATTATGAGCAGCTCATGTCCGCCTGTCATGTGGATGGATTCTCTTTACAAAGGAGAAAGTTCGCTGACAAGGATTTTAACACATTTGTGCTTCAGGTTTAAGAACAAAAAGCCTTTTCTGTACGGTCGGCACAAAAAGAGAGTGAAAACAAAAGTGTTTGTTTAAAGTTTTGTGTTGTTTGTATATTTTCATCGGGCAAACTTGATCTACAATCACAACATTTTATTCTCCAGAAATTATGATAAGCTCGGAGGCACGCATGTGTTTTATGGTAAACACATTATTTTGTGTCCTGTCTGTCTCATTTGACTTCTAATAAAAATATTGCAGACACTTGCAGCAATAAGGTAGAGAGCAAAACTAAAATTGCTCTGCATAACACAAATCAAAATGATCAGTGTCCTTAAAGTTTTAGCCAGTCTCTATTAATTAAAAATTCAATTTCTAATCTAAAATTTAAAGTAAAAAAATTAACATATTCACACACCCGCAGTGTGTGGCAGAGAGCGTGGAACAAGTTGTGGTTGGTCTCCATTTCATCCCAGTCCAGCTGCCAGCAGGTGGTGGGGCGGATCACAAGCGGCAGGCCGTACAACACACTCTCACACACTCCATCTGCACGCAGAGTCCTACAGCACACACACACACACACGCACGCACACACAACCTTAGTTAGCTTGCAGCCCCCAAATGAAGGATACACAGTATATGTCATTTCTCTCTGCAGCAACTGTCTCCAATCAAAGACAAACATTCTGTGTGACTCCTAAAAACTGCAGTGTGAAATATTTCATGTCAAAGGTGACATCATCTATCTCCTCAAGCTCCTAAAATGTTTTTTTTTGGCTTCTTGCAAACACATAAATCAACAGGGGCAGAGACGCAGACAATGACATCATCACTGTGACCGTCCTCGAGCCTCGTTTGAATGTCACGGCTGCTGTAAATCATGACTCATCATCAGTATGTAAAACACACACACACACACACACACACACACACGCACACGCACACACACACACACACACACACACACAGCACAGTAATTGTAACTGACCGGTATTCAAAACACACACACACTGGGACACATACAGGCACACATTACATCCTGCTGCAGCTCCCGTAAATGTAAAACTTTTGCAAATCAGAGAAGAGAAAGAAAGCGTTGAGTTGGCCTGAGCGTCTGCTTTCTGTCATCAGGGGAGGACGTGTGAGAACGGACAATACTCGCATCATTCATCTGTGTGTGTGATGATGATGCTCTGTGTGTGTGTGTGTGAGTATTTAAGAAGCAATGACCTCAGAGATATTTATACCAGCATGAGCCAGATGTCTCTCATCAACCAGCAGTGCAAGAGTTGTTGAAAAACTATTCAAAACACTGTCAGTATTTTTAAGGACAAGGATAAAAAATGCAAACATAAAAGACATAGACACATACAGTATATTGTGTTATGCCTATTTAAGTTGCAATAGACCAGGGTTAAAAAAAGACCAAAAACAGTTTCTTATTAGTGCTTCGTCTGATCAAAGGGCAAAATCGCTAATAGGGGAGGTTTTGCCTGGTTTGGATTAAAGATGTTCTGATACCATTTTTTCATTCCCGATATCGATTCTGATACTCAAACGTGTTGATTGGTCGATACCGAGTACTGATCTGATTCCAGGGCTTAAAAAAAAATTCCTCACACATCTCCTTTGACTTTCCAGTGTAAAATATTGTTAAATGCAGACCTTCTGCTAGCTCCGTCGTCCGTGTTTCTTTGCTGCTCTTGAAAACAGGAGCTGCCAGTGGCAGCACAGTGTCACTTTCTAGCCGACTCGCTGATACTGATACCAGCTTTTTTGGCGGTATCTGCAGCAGTTTCTGATAACGGTAGCAGCATCGGAACAACTCTAGTTTGTATTAATGTTTATGCTAAGATATTTATGTATTTAAGTACAATGGGTTTCGTTTTTGTTACTGCAAAATAAAGGAAAGTCTGTAGGGAGGAATTAAATTTTTACATATGCGTGAAAATACTTGTGAAATATGTACATTTACAGTTTTCAGTCTTTAAAATCGAGTGCAACAAAACAACTTTAAAGTAATTTGTCACTGTACGCTCGGCCTGTTGGGAATATAATCCTCACAGAAAACTGAAGGACATTTCTCGACTGAGGCTTCCAGATGGGGAGCAACTTTTCTGCCCAACTCTGGATGTTTTGAGTGGTTTCCAGCATCAGAGCCGAGGACTCGAGCAGAACAAAGCGGACTGTGATGTGGCGGGAGAGTTTCATCTAAGAAATATTCCACTACTCTCTGCTGTCAGAATGGAGCCATTCATGGACAGACCGAGTTTTACTGAATACACACAACATGACACAGATGGCTGATGGAGCATTCACACATGACCACAAACACATGCTTCTTTCCCTCAACTCCAACAATCCACAAGACAAGGAAGCTTGAATTTGACTGAATTAATGCTAAAAGCAGACATCATATCCTGACAAAAATATATTTTTACTATTTTTGATGTCTTTCATTTTTCATCCATGTTCCTTAATGCGCCACACCTTTGCTGGACTAGCAGCAGTTTGGGGTTTTAAATCAAATTGTGTGCAAATATAAAGTTTTAACTGAAGCTCGAGCAGCATGTGGACAGATTTGAGGTAAAGCAATAGAAAGTAACTTTTTAATGCATTTGGTTGTAGAAAATAGCCCCTCCCTCCATCTCTTACTTGATTACTTTTAGCTTCTGTGGCAGATGGCTCTGATTGGCTGATCCTTTATTGACAGGCAGGAAGTCACGGACACTCTCGGTCTTCACGCCCAGGTTGGGGTTCAGGGGGATGAGCGCGGGACTTATCAGACGCTCTTGCATATCACACTTCACACACACTGAAACATGTCATAGAAAAGTACATTAGGTGGGACAAACTGTTCTTTTAAGCCGTGTTTACCTGGGAGCAGCCTTACTAAAAACGGAAAGGTCTTTTCTTTGTGTCTTCAAATTATGTCCGCGTTTACACAAACAACTGAAAGTGCTGTAGTATGCATGTCAAGCCAGTAGTTGGCGGTATAAGTTTTAAGGACATACTGTCGGAGCTGCTGAAGTTGTTCACTTCCTGTTGCTGCTAAGCCCTAAGCAGCCACAAATGAGAGAAATTCAGCCGTAGATTGACTTCTAACATTATGCCACAAATGCTTAAATTCGCCTCAATAGACTGTTGTCATGTTCAACCTGCTCTCGGTGCACTGTGGAGTGTTTAATCAGAGTTTGGTAGTGGTTACAGCGGAATGCGTTGACTCGCGCTAGCATTAGCATTAGCATTGTCATCGCCTTTACAGGCACTTGCCACTTGCTTGCCTGTTTACACAGCCGGACAGAAGGTTGCAGTTTCAAAAGATTTCACTCTGGAAACCAGTTTCAAACATTTGCAGTTTCAGGGGCGCCAGCACGCCGTTGTCATGTAAAAGGAAGGCCGGACCGCAACAAAAGTGTTTCGTTTGATGCATCTTAGTATGTCGCCCAAACAGTTCACTGTAAACATTGTCTGCAGCAAACTTATGAGCACGTTGGTCCATATTTCAACTTGTTTCATCACTTATCACTTAAAAACACAGACAGGTACCAAGAGACTACACACTGTGTGACTCATCTGAACTCATCCTTTGCACTCACAAATTTAAAAATGTTATATTTTTACTGTTATTAATTATCAGTCAACTTTTATAATTTTCAGTTTCCAGTAGCAACATAAAGATAATGCAAACTAGATTTTGCTACACGACCTTATGTTGTAAAATGACTGAGACAAAAAAAAAAAAGTGACTTTGTGTCTGTACCTGGAATGGGACTGTCCAGGGGGCTGGGCAGCAGAAGGTGGAGGTGCTCTCTTTCTCCACCCTGCTCTTGAAGCCACGCCTTCAGCACGGTCTCCATGGCGAACACACTATTCTCCACCCGCTGCAGGTCAACCTCCGTTCCTAACATGAGACAGTCTGAAGACAGACACACAGGGCATCAGTATCCAGATTAAAAGCGGCCTGTGCTTACAGAGAATCTGAAAGTAATTCTGATTTTTCTGCTTTCCAAGTGTTCTACACACACATCAGTGGCATTAGTGTATTGGTGTATCTCATGTACACCACTAGATGGAAGCAAATTCAATATATTCACTTTACACCATGGCCTCAGTGATTCTCATCTGAACTCATCTGAAGGCTTTAGTGCCTCATTAAATCCTTTTTAAGCTTGACTGGATGAGAAGGCCGAGCACTGATTTTCTCAAGATAAGAAGAGCTGTAGTTATTTTTTTCGAGTAGACAGCAAATGCTGAGAAAAAACATCCCGTCCAGTTAATTAATTAAGAGACATTAATGTCTCTCTTCACTGACTTTCTGTGCTTACAGTGGCATCTTATCCTTTAGGACAGAGAGCAGCACAGCTGTGCCGCTCTCATCTCTTTGCTTAATATTTGCTTCTCATTACAGAGAAGAATAAGAGACCCTGAGGACCTATACCACCCTCCTCTTTGCTCTCTCCCTGCTGTCACCCCCCAATGTCCATTTATTATTGCAAACTAGTCACAAACCTCATTGAATGCCCCTCTTCTCCTGTTCCCCCTATCTGGTGTTTAATAGTTAATGACCCATCA
Source organism: Naso thynnoides (assembly GCA_029783665.1). NCBI lineage: Eukaryota > Metazoa > Chordata > Actinopteri > Acanthuriformes > Acanthuridae > Naso > Naso thynnoides. Next base: position 5,888,253 of record JAQLOL010000016.1, on the reverse strand, counting down.
GGAGACAACTAATAGGACTAAAGGGAGAGGATCAGGAGGAAGTGTAAAAGCGAGGGAGGACACAGATGGAGGAGAGGTTGACAGAAGGGGGGATAAGACCGAGAAAGAGCAGAGAAGATGGATGAAGTGTAGACAAAGTATTTAAAGTCTCCATGCCTGGAACTTTTTAGTGAGAAAATGGGAAACTTTAAATTCCTTTCATAAAATATTCCACTGATTCTTTCATCTGTCAGAGGCAGCTAAAGTACGGATGCTATTTCTGGTCCTGGGCCAAAGTTTCTAGAAGTGCTTCATCCAGAAATAAGTACTTTATCTGAGGGGACAGAATTGTGTTTGTCGGGTTTTCTGCTGATGGACGTTTGCAGTCAGATTCCTGCTGTGTGAAGTCAAGAGGGATGAAGGAAGAGAGAGAAAGAGAGACGTTTCAGAGGGCAACAAACATGTACAAATGGCACATTTGCTTTAGAAAACTCCTTTAATGTGTCAGAAAGGAACATTGATTTTAATTCTGACGCAAGCAACATTGCTCTGGCTCTTAAAATGGATTAAAGACCTTGTGGGAGTTCTCTGATACTCAGGATCAGCAGTAAAGTAAGAGCTGCACCCTACTGTTTATAAGCATTAGTGCCTTACTGGGTAAAGACAGAGGGGCTGCAGAGATCCTGTAATGTCAGAAAAATAGAGAGAAACGAAAATCTGAAAGAAGAGAACTTTTAAGGACATGTACAGTCAAAAGAGGACACGGAAGAGAGAGAGCGGAGATGGAAAGATAAGAGAAAAATCCTAAAGATATGTACAGAGATGGAGGAAAATGGAAGAAAATCAATTGCCATTCTCTCAGATAATGTCTGTCTGCGGAGCAGGAAAGGAGAGAGGAGGAGAGAGAGTAAGGGAGAGGGGGACTGTAGAGAGAAAGATGTGCAAGTTGGCGCAGATAGCCAAGAAAGGAAGAAAGTATAATTTACAAAGAGAGGAAGAGCAGGAGGAAGAGGGGGAGAGGGCAGGGGAAGATGAGATAGAGAAGAGATGGATGAGTATGTTGGTTGAGAGATGATGGACCACACAGTCGGAAGTGCTTGTAATTAGACCTTGGAGTGTGTATCTCAGTATGTTTGTGTGTGTGTGAAGCCAGGGGGAGATAACAGGAAAAAACAGGGTGTACTGCTTCTCAGTGGCATAAATAACTCAGGACAGTCCATCTTTTGTGTGTGTGTAGTATGTTTTTCCTCAAGTGATGATAGTAAGTGAGGGCAGTCAACCTCCATGTGTGTGTTCAGTGAGACAAGGAGCTGAGGTAAAGCGATGCTGTCTGTATTTTCCCAGCAGGCTTATCTGACTTCATGAACAATGTGTTTATGTTGCTAAATCCTCCGACAGATGTCTCTACCTCTAAATCTTTCCTGAGTTCAGTGTGTGTGAGTGTTTACTGTAGGTATGAAAGATTAAAGCCAAGAATGAGTACCATTCATCTCTCTCACAGAGAAATCTTTCCATGCCAAACTATTAAAGGAGAAGTTTTGCTTTTTGCACATTAAGCTTTATAATGAGGACATTTACGACCATTTACGATGTTCTGCAGCTTCATTGTGACAGCCGGTGCAGTCCTGAGAGCTGGAACTCGTTGCTGACATCACTGAAAATGACGGAGGAGCATGTGCACTCAGACAGTCCATCAAAAAATACAATAAACACTCTTTTTTAAACTTTACTTTTCCTCTCATGTACCGACACTGAAACACAAAGCTAAACACCGATATATAACCAAAGAGTGTGTTTTAGTGTCCGTACATGAGAGGACGCCACTAAACATTCGACAAGTTTCATGTCTTTTAAAATGAGCGTTTATAGAATTTTTTGATGGACTGTCTGAGTGCACATGCTCCTCCGTTGTTTTTAGCAAGTGGTGACATCAGCAACAAGCTCCAGCTCTCAGGGCTGCACCGGTGGTCATAATAAAGCTGCAGAACATGATATATGATCACAAATACCCTTATTACAAGGCTTAATGTTAAAAAAAAAACAAACTTCTGCTATTAATTCTAACCCAAACCAACTGACCCTATAAGGCTAATTGTGCTCCTGCATCTCCCTACATGTCCTCTTCATGTGCGTGTTTGTATTCATGAGAGAATAATGTGACAAACATGCTGAGGCCAAGATGCAGGATGGCAGTCAAGTCTGACTGTGTGTGTGTGTGTGTGTGTCTGCCGGTGGTCAACATATCAGAGCTACTGCTGAACAAATTCCTAAACGAACATTTCTGATGCTAACAACATGCAGGAGAACCAAAGAAAAATTGAATAACCTTCAATTCGAATCTAGAAAATGTTACATCATTCATTTCATAGTGAGATCTTTTCTGTAGTGATGTTTCGCAGAGAGTTGGACTATTTGTGAGCAACTCCCGTGTTTCATCTCAGATTTATAATTGCATTAAATTCACTTTGATCCAGTCTCTTGGCAGCAACAAAGCTACAGTACATACTAAAAGTTTTAGGCCTCAAAACTTTTTAGGACCTCTATATTTTCTCATTTTATGTCTTTTAATGCTGCACAGCGATATTTTTATATTAACAACTGTTCCACTGACCACATGTAATGCGAAAGGTTTGGCTGGAATTAAGTGACTCTACTGTGTTTGGCCTCTTTCACCTCATAGTTTTGGTTTTATTGCCCATTCTGAGTGCTCTCAGTCGTAAAATTTCCAGATGCAGCAGGCAGATGTTTTCAGCAAAAACCTGGTACACACTATTGTACTTGCAAAGCGCCAAACCTAATCAGAGACAGGCTGGAGAAATATGTATGTTTAAGGCTTCAAGGCCTACCACTTCTTTTGTGTTTAAATGTATCAATTATCATTAAATACTTATTAAAAAAAATAATAACTGAACCATTTTTGGCACATGAATATCTATTTGAATTTCAGTGTACCATAGAGTAGCATGCAAGTGCAGCTTTAGCAGTTGGGGACCTTTTCCTTCCCATTATATCCTCTTTTAATGTCGAGGTCACCCGCTGACACAAAGCGTCTGCACTGCTTCTGTTTGAACAGTTGAGACAGTTTGGATTTTAACTGGAGGAGCGAAGTTCCTGTTGCTGATTCATGACATCCTCCAAAGGATGGCTGCTAAAGCCTCGTCTGCTTACATTTACATAATTTATTTATCATCTTCTATTTATACTTTCTCTTTTGTCTTCACCTGTCCAGTGATTGGAAAGTTGTTCCTGTCGAGGTTACTCACTTTGCCAAACCATCATCTGAATATTTGAGCTTTAGCTGACATCATAACTGTGCTCTGCTGCTGCTCAATCTCCGCTATTGTTGCTTTTTTCGGAGCACCCATTTGAAAAGGGCAAACGCATTTGTGATTCATCTCTACACACAGAGACACACGTACGCAAACACACACACACACACCCACAGCTAACTTTAAAAGACAAGACAACTGGATGAAAACGTAATGACTTCAATTTTGCTGTAATTTCCCAGGAGACTTTTTTTGTTGTTTTTGAATGAATGATTGATGAGAACAGTCAGACCTGGTTGGGTTATTTTGCCAGTTGGGTAGAGCTGTGAATTTATTTATTTATTTATTTTCGGCATTAGTCACTGTTATTAGACAGCAGAGGTAAACAGAAATAAACGGGAGAGGAAGGGATACGACATGCAACAAACATCACGTACCTGGAATCACAACCAGTGATGTGGCTGCAACTCACAGAGGACCCTCTGAAATTAATCTACTGTCATCAGAAAGTATTGAACCATGTGGTGATTACATAATAAAAAAAATGAATAAATATCAATGACATTGATGTTACAAAACTTCAGCGGGAAAACTTCATATTCAGCTTGAACAAAAAGGGATCAGTGGGTCTTACGGAGGATATGGTCTGAAAATATTACACCTGCACAGATCTGACCGCCTCTCCAGAGGAGGAGAGGATTTGTTTTTTATGTGATTTAGGATAAGCGGACAATGAGGTTCACTTTTTATTCTACTGCCCAGTTTATGCAGACCTTAAAGACACATTTCTCAGGAAAATGACCTCGGTCTCTACTGACCTCTTTGAATTGGATGACCATGAAATATGTGAATTTTGTTTCAGGGAAGCAACTTTTATTTGCAATGCCTGGGATGTAAGGCAAAATACTTTGTCGGTTTGATGTTGGCGATATTGGTAATTTGCATGATATCTGTGATATTTACGCATGATATTTGCAAAAATGCAACTGAAACTGTGACCACTGTAAAAAAGTAGTGCATGTCATATAAACCTGAAAGGGTCGGGCACCTTTCTGTGCATGACACATTAATAAAGAGATTATTCATTCATTCATTCTTACTGAATTCCCAAGTCTGGAAATTTTATTAACTACGCTCATCTACACCTCTTCAAAGCCAAAACACATCCGCATCAGCGTAAAATCATTTGTTTTGCAGCTTATTAGCAGGTTAATAGAATAATGTGATAAATCATTAGCACTCTGAGGAGAGACGTCCATCTCTGCGTTCTTCTGCCTCTCCGTCTCTTCTCCAGATTGTCTGTTCATGTGCCATTTGTTGTCCTGACCCTCACTCCCTCTGTTCCTTTTACTCGGTGCATTAAGAGATGTGCATCATCCACATGAGCATCGACCAATGTAACATAAGCTTGTGTGGGGAAATTAGTGTCACAGTGAGCTAATGCAGCACCAGAGGAGGAAGCAGAACGCTGCTCTACATCCCTGTTTTCACTTATCTATTTACTCTTACCTGATACAGATAATGGACGGCACGCTCTGTGATGGCCAAAGCTTTTAGCGATCTCACCGTCTGACTCCAGAAATATCAAACTTCTTCAAAGTATTTTGATATTTTGAAAGCCAATATCAATCAATATTTGGAACACGATTCTTTGATTTAATTGATTTTTTAGTTTTACTCTACGTTATAAGTACTTCATTTTTTATACAAATAAAGATGTAATTTTTATTAGATGGAACTTGAAGGAGATGATCTTTTTTCTCTGTGATACAACAAAGTGGATACTTCCTGGGGTTGAGCTCTTTTATTAAAAGATAATTCCAGTTTATTACAGTTTGGTTCCTTTTTTTGTAGGTTTGGCCATCGATTTTCTTAGCGTTGATACTGTTGTACTCACTAATTTATTGTTTCCAGCTTTTATATCAGTAAAACAAGGTTTGCCTTATTGTTAACGCATATTCTCAAAATCTCAGCAATAATCTTGTTGTGATAAAAAGTTGAAATAAACCAGAATTGTCTTGACACATTCAGGTTAAATGTTAGCGATGTTAAAAAAGCTCCATAATCACTTATCAAATTACACACACATTAAGGAGGTGGTATTAACATTAGGCATCAAACGCGACCTTCGCAAAGTATACGTAAGCACGATGATGATGATGATGAACGTTTTTCTGTGGAATTCCCCGCTGATAATCATACGCTACTCACAGAGTGACACACACAGCACACACTCTGTCCTTGTCTATAAGTGTGTCTGTGAGGCCATTAATGATGAATAGCTCATTGATGTAGTTTGAGACTGTGACAAATAGGACATTGATCATCTGGCCTGAAACAGGCTTTCGACACACCAGCGGCTGTGTGACCTAACTGCCTCGCAGGCACTTCTGATGAAGCCAAGCAGTCACGGAGACAATTAAAGCAGACAGACACTTGAAAAGGACGAGAGGACGAGGACGCATCAGCAGCAACGTTATCTGGATGTCATCACTGAGGATGATGAAAAAGAGGGAAAAAGCTCATTAGGAGTGTTAAATTCTGTAAATATGCAGTATGTGAGAAGATAATAATTTCAAATATGCTTGGCTAAAAGATATTACCTTCCTCTCTTCATTTCCTGAGTTAAATCTGTGTTTAAGAAATTCCTTTTGGCTGCCGACCACCATTCTGTCCTGCCACTAAACTAATACTAAAGAAAATATACACACCCTGGTTGTTGGGGATGATGAGTTGCAACCATAATAATGCAACTAAATCATGTTGTAGTGAGCATGATCAGCAGAAAGAGAGAAGTAAAATAACAGCGGGAGATCAACTGCTTGGTTTCAAGCAGAATTTGGAAAAAGGAGAAGGGTTCCATGGATGAGAAGGACGCAAAGTCTCAGAGAGGATTGCAGCTGGACGACTTCTTCAAAGTACTTGAAAAAGACAAGAGGACGAGAGGAAGAGAGGAGCTCTGCAGACGGGTGCTCACGGTGCCGCATAAGAGAGGAGAGGGTCACAAAGAAGTAAAGGAAAGCAAAGATCTGTTTTCTTAGGAGGTATACTCTTTAAAGAACCTTACACTGACATCGGCAAATATAGCTCAAGTCATAAAATGCTTAGTCATAAAATGTCTTTAAACAAAAAAAGGCCTTGTGCACATGTGAATCCATATTAAGAAAGGAGTCGAGGAGGAAAGAGACCTGATGGGAACTGGTTTGAAGATCGGAGAGGTGATAACATATAACAATCTTCTCAAAGAGAAGGGAAGGATGACCTTATTTTCCTTAAGTGGCTTGAAAGCCAAGCTGAGAGAGACACACAGTGACTGTGTGTGTGTATGTGCTCAGACACGGATAAATCAGACAGGAAGAGAGACAGAGGCACAAGGAGCAGCAACTCAGAGAGGAAGGAAAGAGTAGAGATGAAACAAATGAAGCTAGTGGAGGAAGAACAAGACAGTAAATATGGGGGAAAGAGTCGGAGGAGAGAAAGTGTGTCATTACAGAAGAGATGAGATGAAAAAGCCACAGAGAGATACTTGGAGGGCTGAAACAGCGAGTTAAATTTCCGCAGGTTTGATAGATTCTCCACTCAAGATTTCAGGCAAACTTTGGTGCTTGTTAAGATATAAACTAACCTTAGGCAAATGAAACCGACGTTAAAGATTTAGAGATTAAAATCTGTTTTGTGATGATAAGACAATTCTAGCAAGTTGGTTTACTTTGCAGCAGAATTACAGACATAAAAACATTTCGCACATTTCAGCAACATTAGCTGTGTTGTTGTTGGCTGATTGATGTTTAATCCCTACAGAAATACACCAACATGTTTTGGACGGAAAGCCATGAAATGTGACTGAAATTTGATTGAAGTCTGTGAACTAACGTGCAATCAACTTACAGGTTTTAAGGCAAATAGTTCCAACCTTTGATTGTTTCTTCTCTGTTACTTTAAATGGTGAAACGATCTGAACTTTATGTTAATTAATTACATCTGACAGCAGCTGTCACCAGCCATCACTTAAATGGACTTAAATTTGGTTAAATTAAAATAAACAAACTTGTTTTTATATATTTACACAGTAACTCTGCAGTTGGAAAACCAACAAACTTCTTGATCCCAGCTCATCTTAAATAAAAAAAAAAACAACTCTCAAAATAATCTCAACTAAAATCTTCACTGTTTTTCCCACAAAACCTAAGATGACACAGATTCAGTAAATTATGTTGCTTAGTCTGTAATTTAGCTTTAATAAAATCCAAACTGTTTGTCAGCTAAGTGAAATAAAACAAGACTGATCCAAATTAATACATTTTATATTTACTGAAGAGGCAGTGCTGTTCTTCTGTCCGGGCAAAACCAACAGACTAATGTTACAGCGTCAATTATCTGTAAGATTTAAATTGTATGAAGGAAATATTCCAAAATGCTGCGACTACAGAGCTGCGCAGTCCATCGAATCCTTTTCCCTTCAGTGTGCCAACCCAAAGGGTCAGGCCGCTGCTGCCAGATGGCCGGCGAGCAGTGGCTCCTTACAAGTCCCAAAATTCGCAAAAGATTTACAAACAGATGTTATCTGAATAAACTGACCGCCATTCGGGAATCTATGTGGTTAGATTCACATGTAAAAAATATTTAAACTTACCGAAGTGATATTTACTGTCCTATGGTGACATGAACAGCTTCCAGCTTCTTAGACGCTAGGTTGTTGGCTCCGCCCTTTTTGCTACAAAGATGTTGCCAATATGGCGACAGTTGCTGTGCTCTTTCATATTGGTATAGTTACACGTTGGGTTGCAAATCAATTTTAAACGGTGATTAAACTTAAGCCAAACTATAAGTATGTTAAAAGGTGTCAGCCAATCAGAAAAGCGAATTCACCCAGACCACGGTATGAAGAGGCTTAACATTAAAGTTCCAGTGCTTTCTCCATTGAGAGTGAGGTGATGAGACAGGAAAGCAAGGTGAGAATCACAGCGGGTCTTGGGGGGTCTGAGACCCCTTAATTGACATGTCAGACCCCATGAAAGCTTCAACTACAAGGAAAAAGCTTTAAAATAAGGAATTTTTGCTTGAAATTGTCAATAAAAATGTCTTTTAAAGGCATGTATTGTCCAGAATTCATTATTTAAATGAAACAGCAATTTTTAATTTTAATTTTTTTTAAAGAAATGTGAATACCCTGTTGCGGTGTTTCCTTGGATATCCAGTTGTTTCTGATAATGCCACCCTCCACTGGGGGCACTGTTGCAAAAGTTCGCACTTTCAGCCTTCCACCTGTCTGCAAAGCAGTGGATTTTTTTTTTTCCCCGCTTCAATATTGGCTCACTCATGGACTAAACATGGCAAGGACAAAACAAAGCATCTTACTAAACCAACTTTGGATTTACTCCTAAAAAGCTTAAGCATGATAAACCAAAACATAGGGGAGGAAGCTGGTTCGGCTGCTGCAGCTGATGTTCATACTGGTCCAATGTCTGATTAGTCAGCTGTTTGTAAGATTTCAACATAACACTGGAGCACCAGTTAGGGAGAGACCCCCCCAAATGACATGGGATATTTTACACACTGCAGGAAAAAGATATTATTGACCAACCAAGATGTGGGTAGACAGATGCAGGAAGTCAGAGAGTGCAGAAAGAAAGTACAACATCCCTCTCTCAGTGTCTAACGGCCGTGAACAGCTCTGCAGAGTCCTTCCTTCAACTCTCTCTGTACTTCTTTCTCACTTTCTGCTCACCTGCTCTTTATTCAGCACACCATCTGTTGTTCTGAACACACCACAAAAAAGGAAGAAAGAAGGAAAGAGCAAGAGAGGAATAACCGAAACAGCGCTCTGCGAATATGTACCTGAAACCACAACCACAAGAAATCCCTGAGACCCCACCCTTTTACACTGATGCATCGACTTGTTCTGTCCAAGTTTACAGTTATGAATGTTTGTCAGGCTAGACGGTACATCTACAACATTTGTTCTGATTTAATCTATTGAAAAAAATGGGCTGAATAGGGTTAAAAGTATTCTAACACCCTTATGGAGACAGCCTGAGTGACAAACAAGGTTTTAGAAGGAGTTAAATAAAGAAAATTAAGGCTGAATGTGTGTGCATAATGCAGAGAAACCACCCATCTCTCAGTGTGGGACTAATAGGTTCCTATCATGGTGCGAAGAGTGATGCTCGTCTCCATCTGTGCAACCACCTGCTGCTCTGCTAACGTCACACAGAGGTGTGAACAACCTGACCTTGGCACCATGTGCGCGTGCGCGCGCGCGCGTGTGTGTGTAGATGAAAAACATGCACTTCTGAAACTCAAGCATCTGCATTATATTTTATGTTGAGCCATATTTACACACATGGCTTGAAGAAAATACAGATTTTGTCATTATTGGTGTTGCATCCTTGTTATTGATATATGTGTGTGTGTGTGTGTGTGTGTCTGTGTGCGTGTGTGTGCGTGCTTCCTGACTGGGCAAA
>JAQLOL010000016.1:5836756-5870143 GCA_029783665.1 Naso thynnoides | reverse complement strand
TGGTATGAGATGAACTGATCATAGGTGACTTGATTTATGAGGCAAACATTGATTATGACTGGAGACGCCCTTTAAGCCATGTTTGACTGCACAAGACATTGAGTTCTGAGAGTCGAGACTCTGGCTGTTGACAGACGAATCTGTTAGTGTGCGATGTGCTGTGTCGGTCCTCTCGTTGCACACCACACACACTGTAAGAACCAAAACCGTCAATTGTGTCCTTGTCATCGTGTGTTGGTTCTCTCACATTTACAAAATCGGTCAAGATTTTGAAAATCTTCTAGTGTGTGCCTGGCTTAAGCCGCTCCGCACCGTCCATTCTCACATGTGCCTTTCCTCTCTTGCAGAAAAACTGATTGTTTGCATCACAAGACGACAGCCTCCTCCCACTTACTGCCCTTGCTGAACTGACAATGGGGGACCGCCACACTAACGATGGGACTAATCTCCATCCTGAACACTCAACTCTTTTGTCTCTCCTCACTCTTCTGCAGCATCACTCCTCTCTCTTTATCTTTGTTACATTCCTCCATTCCAGCTGACAAACTATTGAAGCCACACGGAGAAACTGTGGTGGATCTGCGCCTCCTGTGGACGAACCAGACAAGACACTATGACCACTTTGTGCTCGAAAAAAACACTAATAACCACTGGATCAGATACCTTGGCGACGACTCTACGTCGTCAATATGCCCGGACGTAATTGTCTCTGCAGTGAAAAGGCAGAGTGTGACTTAATCTAAGAGCTTTTCTCTTGTGGAGGTCAGAGCGTAAACTAATTAAGCTCCTTAGGAAGAACTGTGGGGATCAGAACTAGACATTTTTCGGGTGAAATTTTACACAAGTGGCTACTACACTATGTTTCCAAGAAATCAAAGGAATGTGTCGTTTTTTTTTCCTCTTTCTCTCTGATAGTTAAATACTTCCAAGAAAAAAAAAAAAAAATTTCCTACCACCGAGAACCAACGTTTATTGATCTAATCGAATATGTGTAAAGCTTCCGCTTCTGTTTTGGTTGTGGTTATTCCTCCTCTTGCTTTGCTCTGTAACACAGTGATGCCCACGTGCCAAATGACACTGCTCCTGCTGCGACTGCCAATATTGAATGCAAGAACTTCACACCCTCAGACGTTTTGCAGCAGATATCCTGAAAACTGTCATCTGCTTCGTTTTTGTGCGCGGCTTGTGTCCAACGCCGAGATGCACGGGCATGCCACGTTTTCTGTATTTGATTGTGATCCACAAACACGAGGGGAGGTCCTGTCACGGATACTCCGCAGACACACATAGAGGGAAATTGTTCTCCGTCTGGTCGTGATGGACGATATAGTCTGCCCTATGTTTCTAAAGTGATGTATCTGTTAAATGTAAGCCCCATAGCTCGGTAATTCCTGGGAGATCTCCCAGGATTCAGTGGGCGCTTTTCTTCTCATCTTCAGGTCTGTAATCTTATGAATGTGTACATACAAGATTGTTTCCACGAGCATCTGAGATAACTGGAGTGCCTCGCTCATTCAGGATCAGTCTGATGGGTTTGTCCAACATGATGAGGGTGACCGATCAAGGTGTCTTTTCTTCAGCAGGTGAATATTTGGGAATACTGTACATGGAACTCAGCAGTTTTCTTTTCTGCAAGATAATGGAATGTAAGAGTTGATTCTTGTCATTGGGATTGTTTTTTTTTTGTTGTTGTTTTTTTTTTACAAGGTATAAAACTCTTGAGTTCTGTATAAATTACTGCTACCCATAGCCTAGCTGGCTTGAAGACTCCAGGACAGTACATGGGAGAAGACACTACTGTCTGTTTTTTGCCTGCATTTTGTCAGCACAGCCCTTGTTCTGTAGATGAGTGCATATTCTTAGTGCTGAGTGAGTTGTAGATACTTACTGAGTGGAAGATTAAAAGAAGCACTAGGGGGTTTAATGTGTGTTTTTTCTTTTCTTTTCCTTTCCTTTTTTATTTTTATTTTTTGTTTGTTTTCCTTGCCAACTAAACCACGACAGAGGATGCCTCGTTTTCTCAAAGTAACAAGTTGCCTTCAAGTGCGGACTGACTTATAGACGATAGGGAGCGCAAGGGTTTGTATTAGGAAATCTGTATTAGGAGGCTTAGTCCAGAATCTAGTACATAAAGTGGAGAAAAAAATAAAAGCACATTTAAACTATATATACGAGAGAATATTTGTTAATTTTAATGGTTTTATGTTTTTTTTTTTTTATATATATATTGATTTGGGTTTAATTGTTTCGGGTGCTCTGGGTGAACGCATATGCAATCAGTTTTTATGTTTTGATTGAAAGCATTCAGTTTTGTCTTCAATGCAAAAGGAGTTAGCTGAAAACGATCCTCCAACACAGTCATCAGATACTGGAACACTAATGGAAGAAGTTGATTCTGGACTACACCATAATCTCTTTGCCTTGGCTCTTAAAGTTGCACATTATTGAATTATGTAACTAGCAATACTGTTTTTAATAAAAAAAAATTCTCGAAGTTTTCTGTTTTCTTTTGCTTCTTGTCGAGCTCACTGTTTTTCTTACAACGATCCAGTGAGGAGTTCATTTCTTCAGGTGGTCCATCAGCCTGCACAAAGCGCAGAAAGTTGTCACGTCGACGTTTCACCACACGGCCAGTAGGTGTCGCTGTTATTAAGCGACTCACTGTCGCAGACGCGGTCAGGGCTCGGAGAGGATTTTAAACATTTAATGACTCCTGAAGATTTTGTGGGGTTTGATGCCGGTGGCATTGCTTGAAAGACACGTCGAGTGTTAAAAACATTTCTGAGCGCGAAGCAGAAAAATACTGGTGAGTGTAATTTTCATGCCAACGTGAAGTGTCTTCGGTTTAGCTGCGGTGTGTGAACTTTGCTGCAACGTTAGCTAAAGTTAGCTGTTAGCTGACGTTAGCCTCCTAAACTTGCCTCAGTCACGTTGAGTTGCTGCGGATTGATGGTTTAAATGGCGTTGATTAAACTCTAATCTCATCGGGCACCATTATTAAGTTAGGTTTGTGAATGAGCTGAGCAAAATATATATTTTTAATGTATCCAAATTCCTTTTTTCATTTTCTATAAATAACGTAGCTAGCGTAAAGCCAAACGGTCAGAATATGTCGGCTAAAAGCTAATGTAGCTACTTTTTTAGCAAAAATGAAAAAGAACCTTGCGACACTTTAATCCTTAAAATCATGGGAAAAAATATATTTTTGAAAAAATTCCCTTTCTGTGACTGTTAGATGGGGGATATTGATAAAGAAAACAATAAATAGCGGGAAAACATAGCAGTGCACTCAAAGGGGTGTTCAAGCTACTGTGGATGGATTTGCGAAACTCTCGCGAGATTTGTACGCGACGTTTAGAACAAACTTAAGTGCTTGTAATTTATATCTAAAACATGCCCCCAAAAATAATATTTTATATGTGATTAGGTCGGCTTAGACGCACAAACACTTGTTTAGAGTCAATCATGTTACAGAGTAAATTGATTGCGGTACTCTCGCGAGATCTTCTAGAAGTAAGAACGTGCCAGACGCAGTGAAATTGAACGTCAAGATTCCGCTAGCGCACTCCTGCTTCTCCACGTGTCGTGGCACAAGGCTGTTTCCTTTCGAGACTAAAGACTTTCCGAGTACTTTCTTGTCTTGCGTTTTGAGGAAACAGCGGGTTGAAGAACTGCAGCCGTAGTCTGTAACGTAAGAGTCAGTTAATTCACACTTACAGCTCAAACTGCTCCGTACATTTCAACAGAAATGAAGCCAAAAAAACAAAACAATTAATCATTGGTCGATTTAAGGGTTAGCCAAATGCCTGCACCCGCACTAATAGGTGTTCATGTTTGTGTGATTCAGCAATAACCATATAATTTTATTTGCCATCCCCACTTCTTGTGTCCCCCACTTCTTTCTCCCAGTGTTCATGTGGACATGCAAAGGTACCGGTTGCCAGGTTACGAGACGCAGCTTCTTGGAGAGCTGCAGAGACAACAGAACGGTGCCCAGTTCTGTGACACCCTGCTGCAAACTGAGGGTGAGCTTGTGGCTGATTGCAGCATTGAAGTGAGACAGTCGCTGCGTTCATGTGGACGCTGATGTTCCGACATTAAGTCGATTAAGACGATACTCTGACTAAGACACTGGCATGTAAACAGCATTTTGTGGTTACCTCTCTCCAAATAAAGTCATAGTCGGAGTAAGCAATACCCGAATTAAGACATGTGGACTGTTCCAGTTTCAGTCACATTATTGCACACATGTATACACCCAGTGTGCCGTCCTAGTTTTTGCAGCGTCCTGCGGCGGCGACACATAGTTTATGGCGGTCGAACTGCTTGACGACACCTACTCCAGCTCCCGACTTTTAAGTTTTAGGAAAATTACGACGGAAATGGGATTTTTGGTGCTGATGCCGATACCAAATTAGGGAGTAAGAAAATTCCAATGTCCGATGTACCGGCCGATATTTTGCAGTCCCCTCCAAAAACTATCGGGACAGCAAGGCCAGTTTCTTTATTTCTGCTGTACACTGAAAACATTTGAGTTTGACGTCAAAAAGATGGATACGAGACAAGAGATGAGCATTTCAGCTTTTTATTTCCACGTATTTTATTCTAGATCTGTTAAAAAAAAAAACTTAAAAGAGAGCACCTTTTGTTTGAACCTACCCATTTTTCAAGCAAGCAAAATTATTGGGACATGTGACTGACAGGTGTGTTTCGTTGCCCAGGTGAGTCCTGTTACATCGATTATTCAAACAATAAATAGCCCTGACCGTCTGCTGCCAGTTCCAGCTTTGGGTTTTGCCGGTGCAGACTTTATTTACAGTTTGAAAGGCGTTACCGACATGAAGACCGGAGAGCTGTCTATGGAAGAAAAGCAATTTTGAAGCTGAGAGACGATGGGAAATCAGTCAGAGCCATTACACAAACATTGATTATAGCCAGAACTCTTTGAATGTCCTGAAGAAAACGGAAACCTCTGATGTATTGAACAACAGACGTCGAACCGGTAGACCACAGCAAACATCAGCAGCTGATGACAGAAACATTGTGAGAGCTGTAAAGAAAAGTACAGAGACGAGCCTCAGAAGCTCTGGGACGAAGTTTTATGGACTGATGAGACTAAAGATTAACCTTGACCAAGGTGATGGAAAGGCTAAAGTGTGGAGAAAGAAAGGATCCGCTCATCCGTGAAACACGGTGGAGGTAATGTCACGGCTTCTTCTGGGACGGGCTCATTGATCTTCATTGATGATGTAACACATGATGGCAGCAGCAAAATGACCTCAGAGGTCCACAGAAACATTTTTTATCTGCCAATTTAAAGAGACGTAACCGAACTGATTGATCCGTCATCACGCAGCGAGACAATGACCCAAAACACACCGCCAAAACTACCAAGGCGTTCATCAGGGGAAAGAAGTGGAAGGTTTTAGACCGGCCAAGTCAATCTCCAGACACTGAGCACTTCACCTGCTGAAGAGGAGACTGAAGGCAGAAACCCCCCAAAACAAACAACAACTGAAAGAGGCTGCGGCGAACGCCTGGAAAACGTCACAGAAGAATGAAGAAGCACGCAAACGTTTGGTGACGTCAGTGAGTCACAGGCTTGATGCAGTTACTGCAAACAAAGGATTTGCAACTACATATTTAGTATTACTCACTTTAATCTCTTCTAAGCCTATCTGTCCCTATACTTTTGATACCTACAAATTTGGTGTTTGCGTTAAAAATGATGCCATCTTGTCTTTTCACTGATCCAAATGTAATAACTGCTTTCAGTGTACAGCAAAAATAAAGGAATTGGCCTCGCTGTCCCGATAGTTTTGGAGGGGACTGTAGATCAAGGTTATTGTTGTTATTATTATTATTATTATTATTATTATTTATATGTTTCACCGTAAGCCTAAATTTCATCCCTGCTGGCTTTGTTTGTTATTTTACTTCTCCATAACTTTAGCAGAGTGACTCCAAAGACTCCACATTCTTTCCTTTAATATATATATACGTCTCTCTACACCCAGTGTATGTCTGTGCTTGTTCTTGTTTTCCATGTCTGTTCTAAAACTAAATAAAAAATAAGGTTAAAAAAAAAAAAGATTTTAGATCGATTAGATCGATACAAGTCACACAGGGAGGACGTTTTGCTGTGAACCTATAGATGCAGTTTGATCGTAGGAATATAAATCGATGCATCCATTTATGATGCCTGTATCTCTGACTCCTGTTCACTGTGAACGCTGTTCACTTCATCACCAAAAAGACAAGAATGACCGACTGAAACTGTTTGTCCCTCTGGGCTTACCGTAGGTCCCACAGGTCCTGAAGGACCCTTTTCCCCTGTGGGGCCTGGGTGCCCCGGCATTCCTTGAAAACCCTGTAAGATACAAATGGATGGATGGAGATCAGACAGCTGACAGGCTGCTTCAGGACAGCTGTGAGGTGACCACATGGGACGACAGTAAGACTGAGTGTGAACAGAGAATCAAACCTGTCAGTGTGTATATGAAGCTGTCTGCTCTGAAAGCCGTGACTCTGTCTGACCTCAGTGGCTCTAACAAACTCACAATAACTTCACATCTATAAAAAAAGTGATTACTGATTTATTTGTTCAAACTAAAGAACCGTTTTGTTCACTAACATCACCATTTTTCGCAGCCTTTGGCGGACATAAGGCTGCGGTAGTTGAAGGTTCGGCAGTCATCAGCTACACGTACAGTACAGGTTCATGAAAACACTGCAGGTCAGACACAAACCGCAGATATTCATGACAACTACTGAAACTGGAAATCAAAACACAGTCGCCACGTCAAGGCTGTAATATGAAATTCTTTGACTTTTTGTAGATTTTTTTTCAAAATTAGATCAGAGCACAATCACTACAAAAACAGGCCCTGACATGAAAAGTGTCAGACAACACGAGCAACAAATCATCTATTCTAAGAGTCGCAGTGACATAAAAAGGTTTATTTCATGGCAATCTGTAGATTACTCTAGAAACAAGTTTGACATTTCGCCTGAAGGTGGTGCTAGAGGACAGCTCAAAATGTGTTCATAATGGATGTCAGTATCAGTAGCAGCCTACTAGATTTGAGTGTTTTTTGTCCATTGTGGCCTGATGGCGGCACAGGACGACAGCTGTCCGGACTGATCCTCTATGGAAAATAAATATCCACATTTCATGGCCGTTAACACGTGACTGTCCAGGTCCAAAACGTTGGTTTTAAGTCAAAACATTCTTAAACTCTACTGAAAGGGTCTTAAACATGAAAGTCTGTCTTACCCTGGGTCCAGTGATGCCGGGCGTACCGATGTTACCTTCAACCCCTCTGATGCCCTGTGAGACACATGGCAGAGAGGACAGATGAAGGGGGGGTCACTGGGGTTCAGCTGAACTGTACAAAGAACGGTGAACATTCTCTGCTGCGTGTTTACTGGGGTCAAGCTGCTCACCTTGGGGCCTGGAATCCCCTCCTCTCCTTTTGGACCTGGAGGTCCTGGTAATCCCTTGAAGGAAGGACAACAGGGAGGTTGGAGAAAACACCAAGAGAGGCAGATGGATGGATTTTCCACAGTTAGACAAGAAGGAGGTGCAAAAATGATTCTGTCCATTTCTGTTTGTGTTGTTGTTGCTTCACTGTTTCAGTTTAATCTCACCTGGACTCCTGGCCGCCCGGGATCGCCCTTTTCCCCTCTTGCACCAGGTGGACCCTAAAAAGAAAAATATGGAAATTTAGCGATTAAATGTGGCAAAATATTTGCAATAGCTATTACAGCTGTAAGCCTCCACAGACACATGTTTAAAGCCAGGAATATTACCCACCGCTTTGCCCTGCATAGTGATGCCTCGGGGCCCGGGGTTGCCAAGAGGTCCAAGACCTCCTTCAGATCCAGACTTTCCTGGAGGGCCCACTTCCCCCTAAAATCAGAATCAGAATCAGAATCTCTTTATTGTAATTGCACCAGTGCAACAAAATTGAAGTAGCTGCTCTCACAGATTCAATAAGTATACAAAGTATAAGTTAAAAAAATTAGGCAATAAAAACAACAACTGTAACTATAAATATGATAAATAAACATTACACTGTAATGTTTACATTACATTACACTGTACTAAAACACAGAGAAACAATGGGAAGACATCAATGTGGCGTCCAAGCCTCTAAATAAACTTGAATTTCAAAATGTAACCTGACAATTTTTAATAAGATTTTAGTGTTTGGTCAAGCTGTCAAACGCTTAATTTTTTAAAAATCGCAATTAATCACATTCTTTATAGCATGAATATATTATTTTTTTGCAATTCACAACCATTTTTTAGCTCACATTAATGTAAAGAATTTCCCCCCAGTGTAATTTAATTGGGAATCAAATGCGGGCAGAGCTCACCCACCGCTAATTAGCTTAGCTTAAACACTGGTAGTCAATGGGAAGTGCTAGCCTGCCTCCACCTAAAGTCATCAGATAAATTTTCCAACAACTCTGAACGGTTCTGTGTGTTTGCTTTTACATGTTTGTTTTCCACATTATGTTACTTACACTCAAATTAGCACTTAAGGACTACCTAATTTTACAATCAAATAGCCTACACTTACTGTCATCATAAATAAGGGGTTCTCAAACTTTTCCACCCCTGACCCCAAAATTATTGTGACAGAGACTGGGGACCCCCATCGACACTGGAGGTGGGAAATTATGTTGTGCATAGCCGCACACATACACTTAATCAATTCTTCGCGAACATAGGCATAAAAACAACACAAAAAAACAACAGCCCAACAGTCATGATATCATTTCAAAGTAATATAAGAAAGAATTTAAGGAAGAATGTAACCAGAATTTATGCAATAATTGATTAAATATGTAATTTTAAATTATTTAAAAATGTACTTGTGCTTTGGAAAGCATCTCATGACCCCTGTCGGGGTCTTGTGACCCCTCGGAGGGTCCCGACCCTAACTTCGGGAACCACTGTTTATAAGTTACTGTTCAATGGCGCGATTGTGTCCTGTAGTTTACATTCGGTGTCTTCATCCTGATGCTCTTGTATTCCAGCATGTAAGAAATGAAGTCATACAATTGTTTGCGATAAAACAGCAGGGCACACAGAGGATGAAATCAGCTGCATCTTCAGTGAAAGCTGACAGGGCAAAGCGCGCATATGCACTCTGGCTGGACAGCGCGCGCTACGGGGGTCATGTATACAGAAATATGACGAGGGGTCTGGAGGACTGTCTTCACCAGGGTGTTACCATTCTCAGCATGTTGTTCTGGCAGAGGTGAGTAATTTAACCAAAAACTGTACTCAAGTAAGAGTATTGTTACTTAAGAAAAATATGTCTCAAGTTGAAGTAAAAAGTAGTCCTCCAAATAATTACTTGTGTAACAGTAAGAAAGTACTTAATGAAAAATGTACTGAAGTACTAAGTAGGCCTGACTGCTGATTTATTGTTTTGATAATCAGAGCATGAACGTAATCAAATAGACAACACAGCCTATAAAACAGAAATGTGAAAATTCAAATATTGCCAAACAATGGGTCTATCCCTTTAACTAAAACAATGATAATTGTTGCATGATTTGCATGGTATTTCATATATGACGTTGCATTTTTGGTCCGGCGTTATTTTGTCTTTGGGGTGTACGAGTAGTTGTCGTAGTTTTGTATGTGGTTTAACAGCTGTGTTAATGCGATGTTTTTTCATTGCCCGTTGAATTGGTTCTGTGATCCCTCGGATGTATGGCAGTGTTATAGTTTCCTTTGGTTTGTCATCGGTTTTTTGAGTGCGTTTTGTTTTCTTCTCCCTTCCCCTCTCCTCTTTTTATTTGACCTGTTGTCTTCCTTTGTTGATGGCCCATCTTGGGTATTGGCAGAGCGTGAGTGCGTGTTGTATGTGTTTTTCCTCCTCCTGTCTGTCTTCTTCGTCTGTGATAATGGTGACTCGTTCCCTCCGCACCTGAGACAACATACTCCAGAGGCCGGTCAGCGCAGGGGAGGCGGGGCCGGCTCGAAAGACTCTGACAGGTCTGTCGAGCCGGCCAGCTGATAAATGACACGTTGGCAACACGTCAGATGACGCATTCTGAAGAAGACTGGAGCAAGCAGTCGAAACTGTCAAAGGTAAAAACCAACTCCTTTATCTTACAAAAAGAAAAAGAACAGTTTTACAATCACTGTTAATTGCCATTACTTATAATGCAAAATTATTCAAATGAGCAACAATAAGCTCCAAATTCTGGCCCCTAATTATTCTTGTGAGGCACAAAACAATTATTCTTTTACACACACACACTAAAGAGCTATGTAACAACATCATCAAGAAAGACAAACAAAAAAATAATGTCGCTAAAATAGTCTGGTCTTCTTACTACACCAGGAATTCTTTTAAGCAGGAACTCTTTTCAGCAACTTTGCTGATGTGAGGGGGGGTGTGTAGGGGTTTGGAGTCAGAGGGTCCAGAACATGACTGACTGTAGGAGATCAGCCTTTACAGCTGTCTCTTTCATGACATGTAGAGGGAGCGCTACATATCACCTCCGAGTAGCATCACAGGTAATAAAAAAATATTGGTGCTGGTTTTCACTACAGCCTTGAACTCGTCCTCTGCTGTCCACAACTGCCTGGATCACTTGACCCATCACCCATGAATTTCTTGAGGCTGATTCATTCACAGTGAGGACAACATCATTGGTACTGGTATTCCTTTTTTGGACAGGAACATTTTTGTCTCTCTGTAGTGGCAAATTTAACTGAAGTCCACAGACACAGAGAGTTCTTAATTGAAGGCAGTAGGCAGCTAGTCTTGACTCATATGCACCGTTCTACTCCTTACTCACAAGCACAGAAGAGCCAGGTAGTAGTCTTGACCATTTACTATACTTGCTGTTCATCCAGGTATTGTTTACATCCACATTCTGAACTTCTCTCAGTCGTAAAAAATATATAAACACGTTCACTTTGTGTTGACAAGTATAACTGTGACGGTGACAAAGACGGTCAAAAAACCTTTTTTTTACCACACCTTCAGGGCTAAAACCAAACCAACACTTGTATTTACTCTTTTTATCCTTCTTTTAGTCAAGATAATGAATAACAACCCACTTCAACAAAATACAAAACACTTAAATCTATCGAATAAAATTATATAAATTTAAATTAACATTGGCTCCTACACTCTCAAGTATTGTACTTTGTGCCATCTGTGTCTGGAGTACGTCATTCCTGTCAAACAAGACAGGTGGAAGTGGAGTTTTGACCTTCATCAACTGCCGGTGATTTGCAGTTAAGGCCTTTAGGTTATTTGGATTATTTGAGCCGAGCCTAGTTACTGATGGAGCAGGATAATGTATAAAGCAATACAGACATGTTCGGCAGGTATAGAGTCTACAACAATGATTGTAGTTGTTTACCCCGGTCCAAGAGATTATCGTATATGAGAAAGAGTTCCAAGCTTGTACAGTCGTTGGTCGCACCTTATTGAGTCGTGCAGTTGTATGTTCAAGGTTGACAATATAGACAAAGCTATGGATCCAGAATGGAGGAACTCACCACCTTGACATGCACAGCTGTTATTGACAAACAAATGAAAACTAGGGCCCAACCCATATACATTCCCACATACTATATTCTATATTCCCATACCGGATATATCTGCCGATACTCTAAATCTCATATTTTGAATTTGTTTATCAAATACATGTGACTAAAATATGTAATACGGGCAGGATTTCTAACAAACTTGATTCCAAACATCAGTGCACTGAACAGTTAACACTTTACTTCTTACAAATTAAATAATGCAAATTAAATAGTGCATTTGGAACAGTGCCTATAAGAGGATTCGAATCTACTGCCTGCCCTGCTGTGATCCAGCCTTCTTCTGTAGCCAATAGGTCACACCAAGAGGTTCTAAGTCCATGTTATATAAATCTGATGGTTAGGACTCCATGCCTCACTTGCACTCCTTTTAGCTTCACATTTTATTAAATAGTGGGGGGTCTGAAATTATCACTTGTCCTGTCAGCACGATGGATGTACATATGCCTGCCAAGTTGCTTTCAAAGTAATTTTAACCTGGGTGTTATCATCACACAACCAAAACACATCCGCTAATGGCTGGGTTCCGTCATGCAGCCAGGAAATACCGTGTTTACTATTAAATGTCCCATTATGAAGAATCCACAGATAAGTGCCATCTTCTATTATTTGTTGGCACTGGAAGGACGCCTATGTCCATATCCATCTTACCTGTTCTCTCCAAGGTTTCCATCACAGTAAGGCTTTAGAAAAAATAGCACCACCTCTATGGCGATTCTTGATCTCTTAGAAAAAATGAATGATGCTATTGACAAAGGCAAGTGCAGCATTGGTGTTTTCTTAAGTTTGTCAAAGGCTTTTGACACCATTGACTCTGACATTCTTCTGTATAAACTTCTACACTATGGTGTCAGAGGCATGGTGTCCCCCAGGGATCTATTTTAAGGCCACTCCTCTTCATTTTATACATAAATGACTTTATAAATTCTTCCAACATTTTACACAAAGCTGCACTTGCAGATGACACAAACTTATTTTTATCACACAAAAACGTAAACTGCAAATGAACCTCAATGAAGAAATGATTAAGGTTGTCACATGGTTTAAATGCAATAAATTATCCTTAAACATAAGACAAACTTTGCTGTTTTCCATTCAAACAGAAGTTGAAATAATATTGAACATGTTAAGATAAAAATATAATTCCCATTGAGAGAGTGAAGTCCACTAAATTCCTGGGGGTCCATGTGAATGAGTTTTTTAAATTTCAGGGACCATACTGATGTGCTGACCAAAAAAATATCAAAATATGTTGGTTTATTTTTTTAAGTTTAGGCACTTCTTACTTATTGAAGCACTCATAACATTATACCATTCATTATTTGAGCCTAATTTTAACTATTGCAGCATTATTTGGAGCAATACATTTCCTAGTCATCTAGGGAAATTGTTAATTTTGCAGAGGAAAATCATATGTGTCATATCTTGGTCTAAATATGATGCCCCTTCTGATTTCTGATTCCTTTCTATCACTATGGTCTCCTGAAACTTACTGAACTCAGTACTTTCCATAATGCTTGTACAGTGTACAATGTTGTCAGTAAGCTTAATGACAGACATTGTGACCTTATTCCAATCTCCCTTCCTCCACATACTTATCAGACTAGCAAGAAGCATCTTATGAAGGGAAAAAAAGGAAAACTCAAATGTACCAGCCTTAGTGTAGTGTGTAAAGGGCCACGGGTGTGGAACAATCTTGATAACGATCTACAAATGTCCCCATCTGTATTTGTTTTTTTTTTAAAAAAGACTAGGGAGGCTAGAAATACTCTTTCATGGTTTGATATTGTAATCTCTTTTCCTGTATTGTGGATTACTTCTATGACTGTGGGAGACTAGGGCTTAGTTCATGTTAGGGTTTTTCTTGGGGTGGTGGGAGGTGGGGGGTTTGTTTTTCTTCACTGTGTGTGTGACATGTGTGTTGCTATTGTGGACTAATTTTTAGATATTGTACGAGATTGCTGACTATTTATTGCTGGTATCCACGCCCCATGCAAAAGCTTTTCAGCTTCTAGGGTGTCCTGTCTCACATTAACTGTAATTTCATTAGTATATTTTTTGTACCTGTTTTTGAACTGCTATGTGAATAAAATAAACCTTGAAGCCTCCGCAGTAGTATTACAAATCTTAATACACTGCCTGGAGATTAACCCTGTTTTTGAACACATTCATTCTGTCTCGCACCAGCACTGTATTTAAGGGTCAGTCATATTTGTGGTAAGACGTAGTGCTCCTTTTGTTTTCGTTCCTCAGGCTATGCAAAAAGGAAACACTGTGTCCTCTGATAGTTTTACTGTTGATGGCGCCCAGGACTCAAGTTCACTCAATAGAGCTGTTGGACAAACTCCGTTATCATCTGACCAACTTCTTCATCCCCAAGGGGCGCCTGGCCTAAAAAGGTCTGCTGGAAACCCTGTTGCTGCCACGCTTGCTTCCACTTATTCCTTCGAGCACATCATTCTTCCACTCTTGGAAGGGGTTGTTGAATATGGCTTTTCTCTGTCGTCGCTTCTCTCTCTGCTTTCTTAAGACCGCTTCTGCTTTCTGAAGCTGGAGTAAGTTCTTCCGCATCTCTGTGCCTGATACATGATCTGCACCATGGTCTTGATCTTTCTTGGCTGCGTCTCCTTACAGGATGTTGTCCAAGGTGGTACCGAGGTCTTCATCCAGTTGCACCAATGTGCGATCTGCTGCTGGTGGGAGATTGAGCTGTGGTTTCTTTCTGATGCCTTAAAGATTTCTGATGCTCTCAAGACACGCAGGTTCATCCCCTCTCCTTGTGTGCTGGGCGGGTTCAGCAAGGAGGCCTGGGGGACTGTGGTTTGCCTTCTGGCCCTTGTCCTCCACTGACTGACAAGCGGAGCTAATGAACTCTGAGATTACTTCTCTGAGAGGCATTAGATGCTCCGCGTGGCTGTAGTTGCTCTTTGCACTTGGACTTGCCTCGGTGAACTCTGACACCATACTCTTGAATATTCCAACACAGAAGATGCATCTTCTTTTGGCTTCACCCTCCTGTGCTGCCATATCCAAACTTGTTGCCTTTATGCTGCAATCCAGGACCCGTTCTTGAAGGCAGATTACCCCCCCCCCCTCGGTCTGCCTGGAGGTATTCTGTCTTTTCAGTACTTGTAGCTTATGTGTGCAGTGCTTCAAGGTGCTAGCCCTACACTATTGCGTGTGGTCTTTCCAAGCTGTCCATTCTTTCATATATGTCAGTGAGTTTTCCCCCACCGCCAATGGGCCTTTCCTCATGGTCGCAACAGATTAGGTAAAATCAACATTGAAGATGCTTTGCTGCAAGCAGACACTGCAAGAGCAACGTGGATATGGTGTTGCCAGATCCTCCACAAGAAAGTGTCCCTGGTGGGATGGTGGTCAGAGCCTTGTTTGAAAACCCTTCCGCATCCTCAGCAGGGTCACAAGCTTTTCTCCCCTTAACCTGTGCACGTCACCTGAGTGGGGCAGTGAAGATTAACCTTCACCTGCAGAAGGGTTCCAATTGTGGTCTCTTGTCAGCCACAGCCACCATGAGCTAGCCTCAGCTGCCAAGGCAATCTCCCCTATGGCTTTCCTCAAATGTTTGGATTAGGATTATTATGACTAATAGAAAGAACAGAAGTGTTAATCACGGAAGCCTAATGCTTTTCTGGTTGTTATGGTGAGGGCCCTTCTCCTGCATCTGATTTCTGTCTGCCATGACTCCTTGCTGGACTTGAGCCCTCACTGCTAGATTCTAATTCCTGTGTCTCTGCTAATGTAGGAGGAAACATCTGGTAGAGTCTGCTCATACACACACAGTAGTTTCACTTGTTCCTGTCTGTTAAACATGTACACACACATGCAGTCATAGATCACACACACAGAGTAGAGTTTGGTTATAGTGGAATGTTAATGTTGAAATGTATCGCATGTCCAGCCAGCAAGTTCTGGGAAATTAGGCAGTCTTGTATCTTTAAAAGTCCTCTCAAGAGTATTTTTATCAAGACTTGGCGGAAAGGTGGCGGGTCAGTATGACCTGGTGCAGTCAGTGTCATTGTACTGGAACAGAACACACACAAACAGATTGCAATAACAACACGCACGCACTCACATGCACACACATCTGTTGTATGACATGCTGTTAAAGTATAAGAACTCCCTGAAGTCAAGCGAAACCTTTGGAATTGTGAAGACAATTGTGAGACTGTATTGTGTTGAAGATAAATATATTCCCAGAGGCTGCTGAAGGTAGTGTCTGACAATAACACTAACAAGCCACTACTGGCTGTGCCATCGCTGAGGGGCCTTGTGGTCAATCTCTGCGACCTCCTGTGGTTGGTCTAGGCCCTGTGGGGTGGTGTTGCCTTCCCCCTCTTACTCAGAAGGTGCTCCTCTCTCTGTCTGTACGCTAGTAGTGTTCTTTCTGGGTCTTCTGCCCTGCAGCAATGATTAAGATGGAACCAAACATTCTTAGCTTCAACTTTTAAAGCTGTTGGAGTGGCTAAGCTAACTTTAAATGGACCCTCACATCTCCATTGGTTCCACTTTCTCTTGAACTCCTTTACATACACCCAGTCCCCGGGACTTATTCTTGGCAGTTGGTCTGGGATTGCTGCTTCTCTGTCCTCTGTTTTACCTTTTACCTGTTGGAAGGTAACTTTGTGGACTGCAGTTAAATGTTGGACATAACTTCCCAATCCAATTTCCAACTGTTCAGGTGGAGGGCCTTCATACTGGTGGATTATGGTGGATTATTCTGTTAGTGATCTCATGCACATTAGTGCCAAAGGCAAAACTTGTTCCCAGTTCAGTTTGTTCCGGCTGTCTGCTATTATTTTTGCTAGCTTTGCCTTTAAGGTGCCATTTGCTCTCTCAACTGTTCCCTGTGACTGAGGGTGATACAAACACACAAACTAGCATTTTTGTTGTTGTTTCAATCACTTCTGCCACAAAATGTTGTCCATTGTCTGAGCTGAT
Organism: Naso thynnoides; assembly: GCA_029783665.1. Classification (NCBI taxonomy): domain Eukaryota; kingdom Metazoa; phylum Chordata; class Actinopteri; order Acanthuriformes; family Acanthuridae; genus Naso; species Naso thynnoides. Next base: position 5,853,594 of record JAQLOL010000016.1, on the reverse strand, counting down.
TGTGTCTGGAAGGCCAAATCATGGGAAAACTTCCTTGCACAAAGATTTTGCCACTGATCTGCTATCTTGCCCTAGTGTTGGTGTTGCTTCAGTCCACCTGCTGAATCTCCAGAATATATCTCATTCTCCCAATCTTTTGAGTCATGTCCACATGGTCTATCGTAAGTAACTTGGGGCTGAAAAAGCTTTTCACATGTTATATTGCACACACACATCTCATTCATGCAACATTCTGTCTACTGCAGCTGCCATAAAAGGTAAGTAATAAGTTGTGAAGGGACACTAATTTTGAAGGGCACGCCAAAACTAGGGGAAGTGGCTCTTGAGGGGAATTAGGATTCAGCATAAGTCTCTTACCTGCTGCCAATTTGCATGTTGTTGTTAGGGCTTTGATCTCTGCTAACTGTGCTGAACATAGCTGAGCAAACTTTGTTGCCTGGATCACAGAAAAAAAGTTATATCCATTCAACTGCACTATAGCATTGCCTGTATGATTACCTATGACATCTCTAAAATATGAGCCATCTACAAACAATGTGAGATTAGCTTCGATGAAAATATTTGTTTCCTGAACACAGTCACGAGGAGTGCGAGGCATTTACTGAGAGGAAATCATAATACCTGTGCATCTGCCATGTTAGTTACAGCAACTGCAACATCCTTTGCTGGGCCAGCTCGTACTCTGAGGTTTTGCTGTGGAGTCTGCACTATGCATCAATCACTGATGCAATTGTCTAGAATGCTCTAAAACCTAATTTTTAATCTAGCCCATGGCTGAACACTTAAAACAGGCCAGTTCTAAAAGAGCACAGTTCAAAGAGTAGTAAGGAAACAATGGCTGCTGAATAGTGCTTCACAAGTATTACTGAAATTGCTAGTCTTTATAAGATATTTTGGGGAAATATGCTTTTCTGGAGTTATATGAGAAGATCAATAACACTGTAACATCTGTATTAAGAATAGAACAAGAAAAAAGTATAAGAACATAAGTCCATACACATTCATTACTTTTTAAATGTATTTTATGTTTTGCTATTTCATGTAGGCCAGCTATTTCTAGCCTTTTGATCTTATGTTTATGTATGCTTATTTTTGTATAGACCTATACCTTTTATAAGCCTCTTGGGGCTTTCTGAATCTCACCTGCACAATCTGCTTTTATTTGGTGATGTCTTATTTTTCTGTTGTGTAACTGTGCAATAAGGTAAAGGTAAAGCAGCTTTATTGTCATTATACAGTGAATTGTGCAATGACATTACAAGGTTAGAGTGGAGGGTTGACTCTGAGCCGCTGCGACTGAGCGCGCTGCCACATAACCGAGGGCCATCCTAACCTTAGGTGCTTAATATGCATGTTTTGATGGTTGGAGGAAACCCACACAGACACAGAAAGAACATGCTATCTCCACACAGGATGGTCCTACCCCAGCTGGGTAACGAACTGTCTTGATGTTAGACGAGCTGATCTGGATTTGAACCATGACCTTCTTGCTGAGGCAAAAGTGCTAACCACCAAGCCACCATGCTGCTCACTGTGCTTTCTAAAACAAGACAAAACAAGGAGATGTTGAGTTTAGCGTAGCATAAAGACAGGAATTACCAATCTAGCTACCAGCGCCTGTAAAGCTCATAACACAGCATATCATAGAAACAAAAAACAAGACACAGGACCACTCCCTAAGTAGTGTAGTGCAGACTAGGGCAGTCAAAGTAAAAAAAACCAAAACATAGACATTCACCTTGTAGTGAATACAGTGCAACACACACACACACACACACACACACACACACACACACACACACAGCTATGTAAAAGCCTCTATTTTTCTAGACAAAAATTGTGACCCCCTTTCTTGCCGATAGATAAGTGGGTGACAGAGATAAGAGACGAAAAGAGAGTGAAAACATTAGTTTTGCACTAAGTCCCACTTGGGTACAAAAATGGATACTCCACCCACTTCGTATAATATACTGCACTCCACAGACTGAAACACACACACACACACACATAGCTAAAATAAATAGTGTGGTGTCACTGGAGATGAATTTTCTCCAGTCCTTCCACTCACAGTGTTTTCTTATCGAGCATCTCAGAGACACAGACACGATTAAGATTCCAAAACGCACCCAGATTCCACAATATTCCCTGAGCAAACATTGCTTCCTAAATGTTAGAGGTATTTGGTTAAGTGTGTTAGCTGCTTTACAAATTGAAAGAAAAAACTGGACAGTGAATCAATAAGTCATTCAGAACGCTTGTTACATCCTCTAGCTAATTAGTACATTACTGCTACTAAGTTCCTTTGGGCTAGTGAAAGATAATAAAGTTAATAAAAGACAACATTAGCAGAAAATTGAAAGATAAAAATGAGAGATACAAACTCAAACAGACGTATCTCCCTGTATTCTGTAGGTTACACCTGCAACAGCAGGTATCTGTACTCTTTTTTTTTCACACAGTAAACACCCTGTTCAAATTTTCCAAGAGTGCTACATGTGGGCAGAAGTGCCTGAACTACTTTTAAACACAATTTCAGGCCTGCTGCAAGCATCCAGTAAGTCTGAGCAGAATTCATACTGGCTAGAGGGTTAAACTTCTTATCTTTGATTTAAGCCAGCGTCAGTGTCCAGCCAGATAAACTCTGAGGTCACTGCAGCTCTTGGATGCAGTGTTGACCCAACTCCCTCTTCTGTGGTAGCCTGTTCTTTCAGAATTTCATTTAACAGTTTAACACTTTTTTAAATTGCGGTTTTACTGTGAGTAATGTCCCATAATAAAATGTCATAATAACTATTTCAGGACACTGGCTTTCACAAAAAAAAAAAACTTTCTGGTCCCACATTTAAAGAGGCATCCCAAGGCCTGGTTGTTTTATGTTTTTTAATTAATTCACAGCGCATACTGTTGATGTTATCAAGCTAACTGATAATGCAGGAGAGAAACACAGACAGATGGATACACAAACTGACAATTCTTTTACACAGCAGGCAGAAAGACTCCCATCATTTATGTCAAACTAACATAGAAGGGAAGCTCTTTGCTCTTAGCTTCCCACATAATTGTGCGACCAATAACACTGTGTTTGTAGACGTTACGGTAGCAACAAACATGTTTTCTCCACTGTAGAAAAAACATTTCTTATAAAAAAGCCTAAAGTGGGACATCAGTGTTCTAACAGCACCACTGGTGCTGACATAATTAAGAGGGTGTAGGCTGTAGTATCAAAGGACTCAAGTGAGAATTATGTTTTTACGCTATAAACACTTGGAGACACTGTGCAGGAACACAGCGATCTGGTCCCAGCGGCATCGCAGCAGCTAAAAGGGTGTTGGCCTCACTATCATCAAACCACGCCGCCAGGACGCCATTCCATGCATTTCTTTGTTCAAGGGCTTTGCTTCCACGAATATAATAAATGTAAAGGAATTTGCACTGGAGCTGCTGTGCAAGTCAGTTAGTGTAATCAGTTAAGATTTTTGTATATTCTCTTCTAGAAACTTTTTGCACTAAAGACACACACACACACACACACACACACACACACACACACACACACACACAAAACACTCAAACCACTTAATCTGGTTGTGCCTGCATATATACTGAATTGATTTCTGAAACAAAATGGCACTCTAGCAATTGCCAATTTAATGAGCCATCTCTCTCTTCAAATTATTTTTTTTCCACCACTTCACCTGGCATGAAGGGCTACACAGAGCACCTAGCCAACAGCTTGCCTTTTTGGTCTACCTTAAATGATTTGATACAGCTGGTGAGCAAATGTTTCTCTTCCAGCCAGGGTGGTTTCATTTTAAAGGCTTTTTAGAAGTCTTAAGAGGTAGAAGTATGCTAAATTTGGCAGATACCAAAAATCTTTTGACTGCTAATCTCGGGCTTTCATTACTGACTCAATACTAGCAATATAAGACAGTATAGCAACATAAAACTAGATGCCTCCAGCCTTTTATTAACACAAACAGCTCTTTCAAACAGTTAAGGTCATTACTTTTCTATGTTCTGTGCTCTTATTTAGTTTGGCTGACAATAAAAAAACAAGACTTACATCTCAGTCTGCTTATCAAAGACTAACACACTTTCACTACAAAGTGCAGGACTTATTTAACCGTGACCAAGTTGCTCTGCTTTTGAAAAGCGTCTCCAAACCAAATTTGGCTCCAAGGGGAACAAGGCCAAGGTGTAATTGTGGAGAACTGGGACAAATCCATAACATTTCACTTTAGACATGATGTAAAAATAACAGAGAGGAGGCGGTGACAACAAACAAGGCGGGATTATATAACTGACATAATTGTGTCAGGTGAGGCAGAACTCAAAACATCATTGGGATCACGTTTCAAACATCTCAAGCACTTCTGAGAAATAAACTTCCTCCACTGATACAGTCTATCATCACAGAATTAATATGCAGACGGAGCGTTAATATTTTTACAGGAAAGACTTAACTGTGTTTACCACACCCTTATCTTTCACAGTTGTTCTCATTTTGTCTCTCCTTCCTGGATAGATTTCTTAATTTTTCTTACTTTCTATTTCCTTCTTAGTCTCCTCTTTCCCTTCCCTCATTTCTATCCAATCCTTAGTGCACTCTCTACTTCCTCAGACCGCCTCATTTAAACTTTCCCGTAATTGCAAAAGAGGCATGTCATAATGAAAGTATTCTTTCTTGAGAGAATTGGCCAATGTTGGGATTGTAGACGAGTTCTTAAATTGTGACACGTCTCTTATGTGTTTATTGAAGATTTGTGACAAACAGAGAAAGATTCAGTGTAATAAATGGGTCAACGCTACTCAACCCGACTGAAGATGATTGAGAAAGCTCAGAGGAAAACTGTGGAAAGTGAGGGGGAGTAAAGTTGGTTGAGGAAACTGACAGCAGACCTCCTTCAAGCTGTTTGATTATTTGTATAAATTTCCTTTGCTTGTTTTCTTAGACACAGTCGATTGTGCTGTACACCAGCAGAGTAGGTGTATTTGTTTTTTTTTTACCAACACTGCATAAACAGTACGTGTACTAACTGTGTGATAAAGTGTGTATTTTTGCGTGCACATCCTACCTTCAGTTTCGGTTTGTGTGGTCTCAGGTGAGGGGTTTTCCTGCCCCCAGTCTACCGCACTACAGACCTGCACCACCAGGAGCCGCTTCAGTGACATCACGTCAGCGTCCTTAAGCCCCACCTCCAACTGGCGTACAATATCATGCCCTGGCTGGCTGGTCACCACAGTAACCTGTTAGTACAGCAAGACGAAATTGCCTCAGCATATCTGGACCACAAATAAAACTTTTACAGTGACGACCTTGGCTCAACAGGCACACTTAAGGCATCAATATGCTTCAAATGAAGAGCTAGTTGGATGATCAAACAACTTCCAAAACTCCCTCCTTCAACACTTTTCCACTGATGTTTTTAGGCACATTGTGTACGACAACTTCTGCAACTTTTTGAAAAGAGTAAACTCACGTTCAAAGCCACTTCAGGCTGTGAATGGGCAGATTTGAGGAGCAATATTAACCCTACTAACACTCTCAGCATGGTGATGCCAAGTTCAGGCCTTGTCCTTTCCTCGTGTGGACACACAACACACAGTGTGAATGCCTTCAAGGACACACTCTACACAACTGTGCGCTTGTATCTCTATTTGTACATTTCCTCGTTGGGCCTCCACTTACATTTGCATTGAAGAGGTGAAAAAAAAGCACAGCTACATAGGGAAAACAGCATTGTCACTCCGTCCTAATAATATGAAATATTTCAATTATTGGTCTTATTTCTACTCAGTATTGAGCCATACAGCTGTTCCGTCACAAAATACCTTCACACTCACTTCTAAATTGCTACAGCTGGTTTTAAAAAGGTTAAATTCAAGTTTCAAGTTTTCATATCTTCAGAAGAAGAGTCAAAAACATAATGATAATCATAGCAAACCTGTTTGTATAGCACTTTTAAGTGTGAATAAAGTGTTTTACAGCTTAGAATATAAATGAACATGCAATCCAAAGAATCATTATAAAAGTCAATTTCACGCAAACAAAGCATATTAAAGCTGCAGTTGGTAATTTTTTGTGCTCTACTTGGAAAAAATGTCATAATTCCCACAGACAGCTGTTAGAGAGCGATGTGGTCAGAGCACATTACGGCTTAAGTTCATTTACTTCGCCTCAACTTTTGCTACAACCATTTTGTCTCAGTCCAAAGAAGAATTAAAAGAGAGAGCGACATCAAACGAAATAAAATGCCAGGGAAGACTGCAGCAGAGTTGCTTCCCAACGAGTCTCATGCTACAGCTAACGTTAACTTGTTAGCTCGTTGGCAAATTTAAGACAGACTTTAAAACATCACATCACAAAAACCTTTCTATGAAAACGTGTGAGATAAAATTAGGGGTGGGTATTGATAAGATTTTTCTAATACAATGCCATTATCGATTGTGCTTAACGGTCTGATTCTTTATCGATTCCTGGTCAGTTTTTTTTTTTTTTTGCCTGGAAAAAAAGCAGGCCTTCTCAGGTTCAACATCACAAAGCTTGCTGCAGACAGAGAGTTCTGCCTTTTTCATTTCAGCATCACATGGCTGGCATCAATAAGAGAAACTGATAAGCTTGAACGCATACGCTACCAATTTTGATTCCACTTTTTTTATCGGTTCTCAACTGGAACCTCTTCTCGATTCACATCCCTTGATAAAACAGAAAACTGACTGACTGATCTATTCTGGAAAGTCGTTGCAGAGTCTAGGAGCCCTGATAGCAAAAGCCGTGTCGCCTTTGGTTTTCAGCCTAGACCCTGGAATGGTGAGCAGAGCCTTACCAGCCACAACAAAACATTCTTTATTTGTGACAGTCTTGTTTCTGTTGTACTTTAGGAAAATAACACACTGTAAATTACTGTTACTAAATTAAACACAAAGTCAGACCTGTTGTCCTACTCTCTGTAAAGCACTTTGAGACAACTTTACACACACTTTAAAACTGTGCTTCTTGAGAGAAAAACAAAGCTTTAACTGCCCGCTTGCATTATGAACTGTAATTTTAATGTTTCCTGTAACTGAGCTATCATTATCACACACAACACGGCATTGTGAGTGACAAAATGTTGGTAATGTACTGTAAAATGTATTTCTACTAATCCATTGATCTTTTGATAATGAAGATTTCTGCAGTAGATTTGTGGTAAAGACAACTTCTCATAATAATCAGTGACTCTGTCTGATGATGAAAGAGATGAAAATTGGTTTTCTGTGGCATTTATGTGCCTAATGGGGGAAACACAGATAATCTAATGTTTGACTGACGTTAAGCACCCGGCTGAATCACATTAACAGTATCAGTTAATGAAGATTATAATGGGATTATTAATGGAGTCTGCTCTCTGCTTCCTGCTGTTTTGCCAAAAGTAGAATCTGCTTCTAAAGCCTGATGCACATCATAGAAAATGACACACACACACGCAAACGCATATGATTGAAACCAGTATTGTGTAAGTGGATCAGAAACACACATACACTGGGCCACGTCTCTGCTTAGTGTCTCTCCGTCTCCTAATGGTGCTATTCATATCTGCTGCTGTCGGAAACAGAGGGTCTTAGTGTAATCATCTGCCCAGAGCTTCCTAATAAAGCTGGTTGGATTTGAGAAATCCAAGTCAACAACTCAGAGCCTTGAACCCGCAGGACGTGAAGTCTAAAATTTGCAGGCAGGACAGTGACTGGTTCATTTCTCAGTTGGCTCGAACTATGTCCAGAATTTAAAATCTAACAAATGAGATGTTTTCCATGCCCTAAGCTGTCATTTGCTGACGGCTAAAAAGCTGTACTTTTCTCTCAAGTTTTGAGTCTCGAACATGAACTGAATATAGGGCAAAAGCTGGCTTTGAATTACATAACACAAACAGGAATAACTGTAATATTTCTATAAAAAGTGCTGCATCCAAGTGATATTTTTCCTTTCATTAGAGTCAAAAAATTTGAATCTTGGTGAATTGATGTAAACTTGAATCACTGCGAATTGATGTATATCAGCAAGTGAAACAGCATAGACATGGATTTGATTTGCCTCTAAACATTTTTAAATAGACTGTACGGAAGTGGCTGCAACTCAAATGTGTTTTAAAAACTTTGTGCACTCAAACCATTTACTGCTTACATATGATTGGATATTCAACCGGGAGCTGAAGCTTTACTGATAACAGCTTTTTAGTCCGATGGCTCACCAGCAGATGAATAGAGCCCATTTGCCGCATTTAAAATGTACATGTGCTGGTTTTAAGTGGACTGTCTGATATAAGACGTGAAGAGCTCTCATTCACCTAAATGGATCTGTTAACAAAGAATTTTTTCAGCTTTGAATATGCAAATAAGATGCCTTATTCAATATGTTTTTGCAGCTGCTAAATACACTAAATCGGACCCGAGGAGAGCTCATTTTCACTGGAGCCACTTTCCTACATTAGCATAAAGTACGACGCCTGAATACTAAAAGCGCTGCGGCTTAAAAGATGCTCCTCTTGAAGATCAGGAGAGACAGAAAAAGCCAAATGTTTAGTGGAAATTGCTTAATATACATTTAAGTTAAACATGACTGAAATCCAATTTAAGCGTATGTGATTTTTTTGGCCCTAAATTTTGAATAGAAATAAGGGGATGTAGCTCAGTGGAAGAGCGCATGCTTCGCATGTATGAGGTCCTGGGTTCAATCCCCAGCATCTCCATCCCTTTATGCTAAGCTGGCTAGTTTTATATTTAAACGTAATTTTCCCTCTGTTTTCTGTTGAAACTTGTTTTTCATAACTGCTGTTGACAGAAGATTTACTAAGATAAAGTCATGCTCCAAGGCTCTATATTAAAAGGTTAAACAACTTGTGTCACCCATAACTTTGTCTGTGGTTACCCATTTAATTTTAATTTATCCCACCATGCAGACTAACTGTTGTCAATAACCACTTTTTGTCATATGCAGTGGATATTGGCTCTGTTTCTCAGTTTTGTTGTTTGCCAGCAGAAACAGGATGATAATAAAGAGACGATCACTCCTTGGAGTATCTCACTGTGGACTTAAACCTGAGACTGGCTACATTTGGAAATCAAAAGCCAACTGTAGCATGAGACTCCTAGGGAAGCAACTGCACTCCGCTGCACCCTCTCCTCTCTGTTTTTGCTTCCGCTTGCATTTATTTCAACAAAACAGTTGCAGCAAAAGTTGTAGTGGAGTAAACTGGTCTGTCTCAACTCAACTTAAGTCGACTGACGGTGTCGTGTGCAGACACTATTGTCGGCAGAGGCAAATTTTGTAAGTGTAAGGCACATCACTCCGGTCAAAAGTCAATTAGGTCATACCGATGTCACCTGTCGCTAAGATGCACAATACAGAGCAGCCAACAGGAACGCGTGCTCTCCTAAATTACTGTGATTGCCTGAAACATTCTGATGACGGTCTGAATACAGAGCGTACAGAGCTAGGAGGAGGTGAGGAAGTCTAATGTTCTCTCAGACCACCTGAATTACAAAATGCTCAAAGATTATTATGGAATTTTAACTCAGTGACACTAACGGTAAACTGCCTACCCCAGCCTTCAGCAGAAAAAAACCTGTAAACACAAATGTGGGTTCATTTTGTCTCCAGATGAGAATCAAATTTTCTAAACATGCCATTTAAGTGGAAATGATCCCAATGTCTGTGCCAGAGGATCAGGTGTCTTTAGTGTAGACAATGAGGAATGAAGCTTAGTGGTATAGTTCACATTTTGCATGTAGAAGGTCCTAGCGTTCACAGGTCTTATAATACTGAAGTTTGGTAACATTAAAAAGTGTTACAAAGCTGAGCAGCTAAGCCCTTAAACTCCAACTGGACTTCCTACATTCTATTCCATTGTCTAACACTAAACAATGCAGCCCCCAGGTTAGTATTAATGCAAAGCTGTTTTGGCCTGAATCCCTGCTTACTCAGAACAGCTTTATGAAAACACTACAGAGGTGATAATAAAAAATTACAAGGCCACAATGTAGAGAGATCGCACTGTGTCTGCCGAAACCAGATGAGGCTGTAATGAGCAGTTTTACTTACTTACTGTTATTGGATTGAATTAGATGAATAAAAAGAGATTGAGATAATTCAAGTACAGACTTTGACATAACTCAAAGGGATGTAGCTCAGTGGAAGAGTGCATGTTTTGCATGTATGAGGTCCTGGGTTCAACCCCCTGCAACTCCACTCCTGCAATTACTATGTCACAGAACACTCACATGTTCATGCTGGGGAAGGCAGCAGTTAGAAAGCTAGCTGTAGCATGAGACCCCTTGGGGAGCAAATCTGCTGCATCCTGTTGTTGCTTCAGCTGGTGTTTGTTTGTTGTCATTCTCTCTTTTAAGTCCGGTTTACACCAAAGGTTTCAGCCAAAGTTGTAGTGGAGTAAACTGGTCTGCCTCAACTCGACTCAAGTTAACTGATGGTAGACATCCATAGACATAATTGTTGGCAGAGGTAAGTTTCAGGGCGTAAGGCACGTAATTTGTTTCAAGAGCAAGTCAGCTCGTACCTGTCACCTGTCACCATGAAGCACAACGCAGGGCAGCCATTAGGAACATAGTTATGCTCTCTGAAATGACCATGATTAGCTGAAAATACTGTCATCGTCTTAGTCAGGAAGAGGAGCAGAAGTCTAGTGTTCTTCCAGACCACCTGAATCACAATATGCTAAAAAGTTATTAGGGAAATTTTAGAGCAATGACACCGAAGACAAAATACGTACTCCAGCATTTAGTAAGTATTTAGTGCTTAAGCACTGCATTAGATGTAACTTTGTCTTGTTAAAAAAAAGAAGACACACTATTAACTAGGGCCCAACCAATACATCGGTTTGCCAGTATTATCGGCCGATATTAGCCTATTGCAGATATATCAGTATCGGCGTACATGTTCTCCAATAAGTGCCAATATTAAAACAGTTTTTTAAGGCTGAAAAAAATGCTTGAACTAGTGATTTAAAATGGTGTAATCACGTAGTTTGTCAGGCAGAGGGCGGACCATTACTTAATTGGTATTAAGTGAAGTGATACTGTTCAGTACGCTGATGTTTGGAATAAAGTTTGTTAGATATCCTGTCCTCATTACAAACCTTTGTCACATGTATTTGATAACCACATTCAAAATATTATTTAAGGGATATTAGCCGATACATCAGAATTTTGTTACTCCCTAATATTGGTATCTGCATTGGCCACCAAAATCCCATATCAGTCGGGCACTACTATTAACAAGCTTTCAGTAGAATCTATGTATTGAAATTGACAACGTTTGTAGCCAGAGTCAGTCTGATATTGTGTCTTTTAAAGCCAATCAAAATGATTCACAAGTCTGTAGCTCTCAGCTTTTGTGGTTTCATGTAAAAAAAATTCTCATGGCTGTGGCGTTAGTGGTTTTGCTTCTGTAAGCCTGGAACAGCTTTTTTTGTTTGTTTTTTTACATTGTATGATTTGTAAAACGTATTGCTTCCTTGTTGTGCTGGTGGCCCACTAACTTCTGTTTATGCTCACCTCCACATATGTGCTGTTGCTGCCCTGGCTGCTTGTACTTGTGTGTCTGATGTACTGTTTAAACTGCTGCAGACTGTCCAGCACTGCCTGGCGCAGCAGCTCGCCTCCTCTGGCTGCTCCTCTGATACAACCTTCACCTGGGATGGACCGCAGCTCCTCGACACAGGAATGCAGCCTGGCAAAGTTACCACGAACCTGCTAAAAACAGAGAAAAACAGAGACGAGAAATGAATAACAGTGAGAGAAAATGAGGGAGACAGAAAGCAACAAAGAAAAAGTCAAAGTCACGATGGATTTTATTCAAACTCCACCTTAATTTTTCTTACCACAAACGGCAGAAGACATTCCTGTTGCCTGCTGATGGCATACAGGCTGAGTAGCGGTATCCTGGAGGGTCCATCAAGACTACAGGCCAGGGACAGGAAGTTGTCCAGAGCCTCACAAAGCACCGTACTGATCTCTGACCACCATGGTGGCAGTGCATCCACGATTAGGACCCTGGCTGGTTGCCGCAGAAATGAGGAGGACCAGTACACAATGTTCCCAGAGCCGGAGGAAGCTGCTGACCTCTTTCTGCTTTCCATGGACATCTGAGAGCAACAAATACAAAACAGTACTGTGTTTAATGGCAAAGAAAATGAAAAAAAAAAACCCAGTGAAAGTTTTTATTACATCCAAACAATTAAGTACATGATGCCTCTCTCTTTGACGTTAACTTTTACATGTCAAATTTTTTAAATTAAAGTGACAAATGGCCATTATTGTGAATGTAAAAGTGTGGCACCGCTTCAAATACACACAATATTATCTATACACGTGCAAATGATATGAAAAAGCATGCAAAAGAAATCAAGAGGAGGAAAAGCAACAATTATCAAAAGGAGCAAAAATATAGACATAACAACAAAACAACTGCTCTGTAATGATAATCGGCCCATGCAGGCAAAAAGACTAAAATACATTAGCTGTATTCATATTATAAGCATTAAGCATTGCTAGAACATGAATAAATAGGTTATGATAAACATGGAATATTACGTAAGAATCTAGGTTGTGCTCAGTAATCACATAACTGAGGGGTTCTCCTCACTTCTGAGGAGGCTAATGTGAAAAAAATAGACTACTAATGCGTTTTTGTGCAATAATGACTGAAAAAAACAACTATTTAATGGCTGAAAATATACTGTAAGGCACGCATGGAAAGCAGACAACAAGTTTTTCTATCCTGGCCTCGAAACTCTCCCTGAAGTGAGAGTTTAATATGAACAGAACTTCTTCAGTTTGTGGTTAATGAACAAGGTTTTTTAGGTTGTTGTTCATTATTTACAGCCATCTGAACTATGAAGGACAAATGTATGATCAACTTGTAGCAAAGCTGTCAAAGTCAATGAAACAGATAACTCAATCTCACAGTGTTACTCGTGCAAGGGTAATTATCACATAAATTTTAATGATTCCTTTGGGAAGAGTGGGTCATTACGGCATTACAGAGAAACAAGATAAACTAAACAGAGCATATGCAAAGAACTGGAGTTAGTAGAATTATATTAATGTTGATAATACTTTGAATTTCTTGTATCTGTTGCTTCATTAATGAGTTTTCAAGTTGTTTATAGAAAAAGGGGGACAATCAAGACCTCAAAGCTTTTTGTAGACGTGTCTTTGATAAATGTTTTACTAAGATATATATGTTTTAAAAAGAGCTCATCTTTTTTTGTGGCTTGACAAGCATCATCAGATGGAAAGCTCTATCTATGTCATGTCAAACATCAAAGTCAGTCGTTCACACGGACATATGTAGTAAGAGGGTCAGACAGGGAAAACCCGTCACACTTCAGAGTCAATGACATTCTCTGAAAACCTTCCCTTATTGAGCGTATGTCTACACAAATCTGTCTTTCTTGTCTGGTCCCTAATGTCATCATAACTGAGGGGAAAAACCTTATTTAGCCCACAGTGTCTCCCTCTTTTGAGACACATCTGAACAGTTAGTAATTTCATTTCCACACCTCAGCAGGTGAGGACAGACATGACCACAGTGTGAGCAAACAGCGGATAAAATTTTCCCAAAGCACCAACCGCATAGGTTTTTGGGACTTTTTGTGGTTTTTACTTAAAGGTGCTGTGACTGGTATTTAAATTTTTTCCCCATAAATTTCTTTAGTAACTGTTAAAAAGCTCTACACTCAGACAGGTATTGCTTATATCAAGTGCTTTGCCAGTGACATGGGTCCTCTGCTCTGCCGTACACAGAAAAGACATCTTCTGGTATCCCGCTCCCACTCTCGTCCAATCAGGAGAGAGGATTCAAGAGATGTATTTTTGGTTTACTGCAGAACGGAGAGACTTCGGGACCCACATTACTGACCAAACTCTATTACCAGTGATGGCTCTCAGAATGTGGAGCTATTTAAGACTTATTTTGACAAAGTTTAAATCACTTACAGTTTCTTTAAGTTGCTTTGGGTACAAATTCATAGCAGCAGACCGGTAAAGAGCCAAAAAACATGCAAAATGCTTTTATCAACCAATGTCCAAGATCAGGGCGGTGCATTAAGAAGAACTTGACAGGTGACAATTATGTTTTTTGTATTTGAGTAATGAATTGCACACACATACACACATGGTCAAACTGGCCTGCTGATTTCCACAATCAACAAAAACTGAGGCACTAACAGCACCACATCAGGCCAGGTTTGAACTCAAAATAGATGCAGACATGACAACAGGTCTTACAGAAAACACTCAAAGGCTGTGACTTCTCTTATCATGGCTAAAGACACTGACAGAACTAATCCCTCCTATCGACAGCTGAGCTCTGAGCACTCCTTATCATCCAAGCTCTTAAATCCGCTGTCCTGAAACCCTGCTCTGCTCTGATCATCACAGAGAAGGGCTATTTTCCGGCTAATAAAAGGCATATTGTGTGAAAGTGTGTGTGCCGTTTGATCTGCCCTTCTCATCTGCCCCTGACTCTGTTCTCCTCCTCTGAGCCAAATTCAGTCCTGCTCTGTTACATCTCCTCACCCTCACACCTTTGATCTCACATAATTTTAGCTTACAGTGTAAACACACGAGAATTCAATCTGAGTTAGTCCAACAGGTACAGCCTCTGATGGCCACACCTGTACTGTCTGTTCAGAAGTTTCCTCGACAGCATTAACGCATCACATAGATGTTATCATTAAAAATATCAAAACAGTGTAAGATTATTTAAGTTATCCTCACATTTTAAGCGCATGAAGGTGTATGCTTACGTCTCATGAGTCATAAAGACCACATTTATAAGCATTAAGGTTAGGTTTTACGAAAATTGAATACTGTCAACAAATGAATAGATAACTTAAAAGGAAGCAAGCCGGAAGAGAAAAACATGACAGACAGCCGACAGCAGAGCTGTGGAAAAGCTGTTGTTACTTAAATTTTATGGCAAAATGGTGGCAGAAATATAACTAATTCTACGGTTGGCAAAAGCCAAACATTACATACTTACATACATACAGGAACTTTAGTGTTAGATCAGTTATTTAACTTAAGCTAACTTCAGTTAGTTTACTTACCTTGCAGCCAACTTTAGCTAACGTTAACGTTACCTGTCACCATTAGCTCAGCTCTTACCTCTCCCTCAACTCGTTCCTCCTGGAATAAAGTTACTTAACGTTGTACAAAGAGCTACGAATATTAAAATTCTTTCAAGTACTTTTAAAAATTCACGACAAACTACAAACGAAAAGCGCTAACTGGATAAATAGCTAACCTAAAGTTTTCTAGCTAGTATGCTAACGCTAACAGTTGCTATCTAGCTAGCTGTCCGGTAAAACGTCACGAGCGGCTTTTCCCGCCCCCTGCTGCGGCTCGAGACCATCATGCAAATAAAAAGTCAAAGATTGTTAATTGATGTGATGATTCACTCCATACCTAACAAAGACAACATTTTAAATTAATGTTAAATGTTTACATGTTGAATGAACAGTTTCCAATTTGATTTTATTATTGCTGAATAAACACACAGTTGTGTGTTGAGTTTTACATGATAGCCGAGGTCCAGAGGGCTGGGCTGTTTCTGCATCAGGCTGACTTTGAAGGAAAGTTATTTAGTTATTTATCATTTTACCTAATTTTTTTCTCTGAATAACTGGAGCAGTTGGTCTGTTTAGTCTGTGAGCTGAATGGCAGAAAATTATTGGGCAACAATCTCACAAATGGTTCATATTTTAAGCATCTTTTAAGCACATGTGCAAATCAGTCTGTTGTTCAAGCTTCTCAGGTGTGAGATTCTCCTCTTACCTGAGCAAACTGAATATTCTGGTGGTTATGACTGGAGGTAAGAAGACACCACCATTTTTGACTATTTTCTGACATTTTACACCCCATCTGAGTGAACATTAATTCTGGGAATAACTGACTGAACAACAGTCTAAATAGTTCTATAATAATTGTTGTTATGTTTTAAGAGAAGAACGTTTTTAAATTTTTGTCCCATACTTGAGGATGTCTGGAGCTTCTGTGTTATCTGCAGAGACAGAGAAAAACAAACACCACAACTCAAACCAAGCAACCGTGTCTCTGTTGATGTGAGAAACAAATAAAACACATTTTTATGCAGTTTATTGTAAGCGGTCTGCATCTTGTCCTGTCATTCCTTATGTTTGTTCTTCCAATAAATATTTAGATGAATAGAGATAAAGATAAATGAGATGCCAAATGCAAGAACAAGGAGACAGGATGAAAGAGTGATATGGAAATGTGTTCCTGATGGTTGGTCCGCTCGATTCAAGGGCTACAATCAAGATGAGAAAGGAATTGGAGATGGAGAAAATACAATATATGATGATAATGAATGGGTGTGTGTGTGTGTGTGTGAAGGGGTTTGTAAGTGCTGTGGTCCGTGTAAGCGGCTTCGGTGAATGCTGGGCTGGGAAATGGGAGCAAGGTTGTTTTTTCTCTCTCTCTCTCTGACTGTGACATGCTCTTGGTTCACACACACACACCACACACACACACACACTCACACAAATACATACACACACATGTAACTGTGTTGGGGTGCATGAGATTGACATGAAGAAATGTGGAACATGCACGTCTGCTTATGGGAGATAAGATGAGGTGTTCTAACTTCTGCCAACTCTCTGTACCTGGCAAAACCATTTCCAGATGAATTTGTGCCCTGATCTGAAAGCACAGCCTGTTTACGTGTGTGTGTGTGTGTGTGTGTGTGTGTGTGTGTGTGTGTGTGTGTGTGTGTGTGTGTGTGTGTGTGTGAATGTTTACCAAGCAGACTTTAGAAG
>JAQLOL010000016.1:5798198-5816723 GCA_029783665.1 Naso thynnoides | reverse complement strand
GTAATGCAGTAACGTAGTAGCAGTAGCTTGCATTTGTTGTTGTGAATTATATTGTGAGTCATGTAGAAGTGACGTTATTGTAACAACTGCTGGCCAGTTTACGTAGCTTACGTAAGGGGGTTCCTGTTGCAGTGCGAAAGCCAACAGATAAAAAGCCCTTAAAGGCGTTTAGTTCCCCAGGAACTCCTCAGTGGACAATTAATAACAAAAAGTTCCTGTTTGGTCCAAAAACATCTACTGCTTCCACAGGTCAAATATAAACTTGCTGTAATTATTCAGTGAAATTAAATTTTGCGCAGACATTATGGTCCTGATCTTTGTGAGTCTGCTGATCCCTCCGACTTCATCTTGCACCATCATCAGCCTGTCAATGTATCTAATGCTTTGGCTGCCTGTACAATGACCATAACAGCCTCACAGAGCTGCTCATAGTATAAAAGACCTTTTGTTCAGATGAAACCTACTTTGAAAAACTGAAAAATGAAAAATGCTTCGGTGGACGCTGTTCCCCTGAAATAAACTTGTATCTATGGCCTCGTCTTTGCCAGATTTGAAGAATCACTGTGGCCTCTCCCACAGCGTCTAATCAGCTTCATTCTTCATCAGCAGTGAAAGACCTAAAGCCTCAACTTCTGCAGCCGCCCGCTGGCTGAGTTGAATAAGTCAAAAAAGAAAGAGGGGCAGAAAACGAGAGGGCGGGCGAGAGAGCACCTGATGAAAGAAAAAGAGAGCGAGAGTGAAAAGAAAGAAAGAAAAAAAACAGACGAGGACAGTCTGCACCCTCTGGTGCCTTTGTCCTATTGGCCGAGAGCCCACCCGGTGCCGGCGGCAACCGATGACATCACTGTGTGAAACGCAGCAGGGGAGGGCGGGGCCTCTGCTGCCTCTTGTCACCCTGGCAACAGGTACACTTTGAGTGTGTGTATGTGGTTGCCTCACCTCTGACTATAATTCTGCCACCAGTTCTCTCTCTTATGTTGTCCATCCTGTGTTTTTTTTCGTTGCACTACATCTAAAAAGTGTTAACTAACATCACAACAGAGGCACAAGATTATTTTTTTAATAAAAACTGTTCTTGAACCCATTCATCTCCTCGTTTTCATCTCTCCTAACCCAACTCTTCTCCTGTCCACATGCCCTTTCATCTTTTATTCTCCTTCCCTCCTTTTTCCTCCTCCCCTCCTCTTCATTCTTTTCAGTATTCAGCGGAGTCTATCGTAAGTGGATTGGTTGTGTGCCCACTTAAAAGGAGTGGAGGAATCACACCACTAATCCCATTGTGAGAGAACAAGGGCTGTGGCAGGCCGATGTGTGTGTGCGCGTGTATGCGTGCAGAGTGAGAGTCCACGAGTGAGTGACATTACTTCTACATGTGTTTGAAAAAAAGGAAAGAGATATAGATATCCTATAGACAGACACGTGATATAGAAAATCAGAGGGAAAGAGATAGAGGGATCTTTGTGTGTGTGCCCTGTTAAATCAGGCGTGTAACACCAGCTTTTATACGAAAGCCTCTCTAGACTCCTGTGATAAGTGGCAGGCTTCTCTGATCTGTACATGAAAGACTGCGAGCAAGAAGGGAGAGAGAGAAAAGGTGCAGAGGAGAGAAAGTGGGAGAAGAACAGAGGAGAATGTGGAAATGAGTGAGTGGGGGATCAGTGTGGTCTGTCCAGAGAAATTAATTTTTCCACTTCCTGGTGAGCTGCGTGTGCTGTGTCATAACGGCAAAGAAGAGAGGAAAAGGGAAGAAAGGAAGGGTTAACCAAGGACTTTGCATTCACATATTTCCACACATGTGCACTGTCAGGGCACAATTTTCAGGAGGTCAAAATAAAGCAACAAGTGTGTTGCTTTTCTTTTGCTGTCTAAAATGACTTAAAGGAGTGTTTTCTTACTAGTGCTCATACCTGCAGGACAGAGTTAGGGTTACATCCACAGATGACCATTACAAACATGACTCAAAATGTGTTTTAGGTAAAGGTTTGGCACACAATGGCCTAAATAAACCAGCACTTCTTGTTTTTTCTTAGTTTATTCCTTAGTTAATTTTCTTAGTTTCCTAGGTGCACGTCAGTTAACAGTTGCCTATTTGTACACCTAGGAGATAAAGCTACATTAACATTATCTGGAGTATGTTTAACGAATAAATGTAAAAAAGGCAACACGAAAGTCCCTAAAAGGAACTTTTAATATGTTATGCAGCAGTCTTAATTTAATACTGATGCCTCACATCTTACCTACACTTCCAAACAAGACCGTTGGTTCGGAGACAGAAGATTGCTGTCCTGTCTTTTATAATGTCTTTGCACGGTCCACTCAGTTAGCGGAAATGCTATGAAACACTTAACAACAAACAGACCGGAAGAGACGATTTGTTGTTTGTGGGCACGATTGTTCCAAAAGCAGAAAAAGAAGAAGCAAAAGGATATCTTTAGATAATTTCAGTGTTTTAAGTTTACGGCCAAACTAGTATGTGCAAATAAGTAGAACTTCTTTCTTTCACTCTCTTCTGAAACAAATACTCGTGCAGAACAAGAGATTTACAACAGTAAGCAGTACCGCTTTTGGCCACGATCAGCACAAAATGAAAGTTCCTCTATGTGGTTTTAAGCTTTGTTTAGGGCTCCTCCAACTCCGGAGAGAACAATCTGTCTCTTTGGCCACTAAAAACTCCGCTACGTTTAACTAGCCTAGTCACTAACTTTTTCTCGTGTTTGGTGTTGTCAGCTTGCATATGTAATTGATTTGTCTGAGCTTTTTGTTTAGTAGCTGTCTGTACCTGTAAACAGTGTTTAAGACAATGGTGAGAATAAACCAAAATGAGC
Source organism: Naso thynnoides (assembly GCA_029783665.1). Classification (NCBI taxonomy): domain Eukaryota; kingdom Metazoa; phylum Chordata; class Actinopteri; order Acanthuriformes; family Acanthuridae; genus Naso; species Naso thynnoides. The sequence continues at coordinate 5,813,898 of JAQLOL010000016.1, read as the reverse complement.
TAAAGGTGGAGTCAGCAGTATTCGCTCATTGCTGTTTATAAACACAACGTTCACATTGGGTCAACGTATCGTAACTTAGCGTGTACCACATATACTGCTATACCACTTACCTAACATCACACAGCAAGCTACATTGGAATATTACATTTATTTAATGGAGAAGTCGATAATTTAGCAAGCTAACAAGCTAACCGCCAGTGTTTAGCACCTACCTGTCCGTCACAAAGTAGCCCAACTCTGCACTGCTCTTCCCAGTCTCTCTTTCAGTGCTCCAAAACAGTTTAAAACAAAACTGAGACTCATTCTCGCTCTGGAACAAGTTTTATCCGCTTGCTCATAGGGCCTATAGCTCCTTTTCTTTGTGCTACGTCCACATTCGTAACTTTCTCCAGTTTGGACGGTGTCCAGTAGCTGTAGTGCTCCGTGGTGCTCTCAACCTCACCTGCCCACTGTCATTAGCGGGGGGAAACTCACTAGTTCACTGCAGTCACACCATCTACGCTTCGAAGAAACATGGTTGAGCCATTGTTACTTAGAAATTGATTGCGCGTCTACATCACTCTTTATGGTAACACGACCCGAGCAGGCCCTGAGTCAGCCAAAACATCAAAATACAGGCAGAGGCCGGTGTGTCTCCGTACACAGTCACCACCACACATATACAGACATATTTTTTAGTAAAATCCTACTGACTCCATCTTTAAAGATACTAAAACACTAGTGCTGTGTTGTGCAACAATTCTCACAGAGTGTGTCTCAGTGTGACCTTTCCCATTACTGATTGCAACTTTAAGGTTTTGCAGCGATTGTACTTATGGTTAACGCAAAACTGCACAGACCCTTAAGAACAGTGACCCATACTGGTGCCTTTTTTTAAATATAATGAATTTATTTATAAAAGGCCTTATATTTCTTTGTGCAAACTAGCATTGGATTATCATCCCACACACTTTTCCCATGAAAGAAGGCATATATTCTCCCTTTTAAAATTACTTTTTATGTCTTCAAGGGCACCAATGTGTGTAAAAGAAAAAAACAATGTGGACATTTGAAAATGAAACGACATGCAAACAGTGGCCTCCTATTTCAAAGTACAGCTGTACACTACTTGCATTTTGACTCTGATAACTAATAATCCTTTTTTTATATATCTACTAAGGGTCCTTATTAGTTAAGCATAAATCAAAGCTGCAATTTGTCTTGAAAAAGCAGTCTTGATAGAACAAAGAGAAAGTGAAAAAAAGAGAGAAAGTGAGTAAGAAAGAGGGAGAACACAAGACTTCACATTGAACCCAGATCACAGGAAGTCTCTTTTGATCTTTGCTTTTAATAGCCTTCCTTCTGTCCTCTCCAACCTTGATTTACATGCTTGCTTCATGCCAACAGCAGCACTTCTTTCTTGTCATCTTTTTTTCCTTCATCTCTCCCTTTCTCTCCCCCAGCCACTCATCACCCACCAGGCGCAAACACACTTCCCTTTCATTCCTGACACTCCTGTTTTCTTCTCTGCACTCCCACCACTCCTCGCCCACTGGGAGGTAGAAGGAGATTTATAGAGGCTGAAGTGATATCATTGTTAACGCTTGTCCTCTGAGCTTCCCTTTGAAACGCACACACACACATACACACACATACACACAAGCAGATATGATGTGTGATCAAATGCATTCAGGTGACCGAGCAAGCAATGAAGGGACACACAAACACACACACACGCACAGACACACACACACACACACACACACACACACACACACACTCTCCTTAGCATTTCCCCTTCTGCTGTCAAGAGGGTTTGTTCCCACGCTGTAGGGAGTGTGTCTCATGCCCAGTCAGCTGCGTGTGTGTGTGTGTGTTTGCGTGTGTACGGGGACACTTGAGGCTTTTTCCTTGGGGATTAAACTCGTGTTTTAAGGTCATCAGAGGTTGCACTGCTGGTGGCTGGAGGTCCTCAGGACAGAATTAGCCGGTGCCAGTGTTGTCAAACAGAATGGGTCAGCTTATTTCAAATGCAATATGGTGCGCATTAGCTGTTGTCAGCTAATCCATTAAAGTGACCACAGAGTTCTCTGTGGTTCCCGCATCTATTTCTCTGCACTCTGGGCAATTACTGTGTGGTTAAGTGGGTGTTAGGTGACTGGCTGTTGTTGAGGTTAATCATTCAGCATTTAAATGACTTTGTGGCTGGTATATGTTTAAGGAACAGAGATCCAAACCTTTCTGCATCAGAACATCTATCCATTTAAGGTTCACCGTTTTTGTTTTGCTTTTACTGACTTTTACCAAAGCAAACCTGAATTTAGTCTGCCATTTGTATAACTTGTTTTACCGAGATAAAAGTTCTGACTGTGTTTTCCTTCTGCCACAAAACACAGAACATTGTCTCCATTGCAAATGAAGGTTTTCTGCAACATGCACTGAATCCCGAGTGTATAAAATGCTTGTAGTGATAGTAAGGGAGGAGAAAAATGGTGAGACAGAGTGAATTAGCCATTATTATGCACTGGCACAAACCAGAAAAATGCTGTTTTCTCTCTCAGGAAAACATATAGATCCTCATATTGTACCATGCGTGAGACCCTTTTACATGATGATAATCACAGGATGATAATCTTGCTTCTAGCAAGAGAAAGTGAAGAAAGAAATGGTGAAAAGGTTTAATATAAACTGCTTATTTAAACTATATTTAGCTGAAATTGTGTTGTCAAAGTGTGGTTTTTTACACTTGAATGAGTTATTTTCATCTATTGTATTTGGGCTGTCAATCAATTAAAATATTTAACCGGGATTAATTGCATGATTGTCCATAGTTAACTTGCAATTAATCGCAAATCAATCGCACATTTTTTTATTAATCTGTTCCAAATGCTGCTCTCAATCACCCATTTAGCTCGCTGTTGAAAGTGTTGTTCGTTGAGTTGTCCATGTGTTTCCGTTGCAAACTTTCCAGCGTGGTCTGCACTTGGCGAGGGGGAGGAGGGCTCTCTGCATCAGCTGTACATTTGGCGAGCAAGTGATATTTGAGACTCGACATAACTCCGTTCACATTGAGAGTAAATGCAAAAAACTTGAAACTGAACTTGTCGTTCAAAAGACCCTTTGGTTTATCCATTTCAGCTCAAGGAGGTTTGTTTCTGCTTCGTCATTATTATCGCGTTAACTTTGACAGCCCTACTTCTTTTTATTCAAAATACACAAACAAAAAACACATCTCTTGAGTTGCAGAATATGACACAGGCTGTATTATTCTGTCTACTTTTTCTGTTTCCTTTGAGGTCCCCATTTGGCAGAGTGCTACCTTCAATTTCAACTGCTTATAAACCACTTCCATTGCTTGTGCTCCCCGTTTCCCTGTCAGTCCACCATTTTCCTGTGTCTATATTAGCAACCCTTTGTCCCCACATAACCTTGACAGTGCAAGTTTTATTTGGATGGTATCATTTACATCTAAATTAGCCTTAGTTAAGCATTTAACTGCACTGGCTGCGAATTAAATCAACCCCGGCTGTGAATTAAATCAACCCCATTGATCCAATCAGAGCCAGTGACACATACATTTGGGACCCTGAGACTGAATCACGTAATTCTTTGCAAAGTCCAAACAAAAGGTAATAGGCTCAGATGGATTACAATGCCAGTGTTTGAATCATTAAATTGTAAAAGCCATTGTCAGCATGACTAAGTTCTGTGTGATTCATGCAAAAGCAATGAAACCTTTCATGCAGAAGATCAAGTACAGTCTGAAAGACTGAATAATAGACAATGGAGCTGATACTGAAAATTTGACATCTGCATTTCATTTCTAACTCTAATTCCTGACTATAGTTATTACTGTAATAATTGTCTTGCGAAGAACATGAATCATTGCAGTCTTTAATGGCAAACTTCAATGAAAAGCCCCAGTCTTATCTCTTAAGCTGATTACTTGGGGAGTGTTTTTTGGGGTGAATCGAGGAAGAGGATTTCAGAAAGGGATATAAGGGTCTGAGAGTTGTTTTTGAGCATGGGTATTAATGCTGTTTTGATCCCATTGTTATGAGACATTGTGGCTTTGAGGCATCAGTGTCTCTCAGTTGACGGGTTTTGGGGTGTCGCAGTGTTTTGCTGATTCTGTTCCCGTCTAGACAGATGACATTTGAGGCAACATGCTTCTTTGTGTCAAATGCATTAATACCTTGAAGCCTGTTGTTGGGTGTTTGATGTTGTTTGGATGGTTGGAGTCAAAACATAGCTTTGTGCGTTCTTAACAGTATTAGGTGATGTTTCATATTGTAAACAGATTAAATGTTGGAATATTGCAGGCTGAGACCAAAAGTCGTTGTTCATATGGGGTCAGTGTTCCCACAGGTTGACAAAAAGGCAGTTTGTCAATAGTTTTGTCCTGACAGAAAACTACTAGTACCACAAAACCAACAACTTTCTCATTTTTTCCATTTTTTTGCTGCTACACATTGTAGACTGGTGCTTGATTGGATCTTACAAGTCCTTTCAAATTCAATTTTGCTGTGAAAAACCAGTCACTTCATGATCTCATCGTTCTTAATTATGGCTGTCAACCAATTAAAATAATTAATTGCAATTAATCGAATGATTGTCCTTAGTTAAGTCATGATTAATTGCACATTTTTTTAGTTCTAAATGTACCTCAAATATGACAAATATGCTCGCTTTATGCAAATGTATGTTTATTATTATTGCAGTAATCCAAAATAATGACAAACAATGTGAAATATTTTGATTGAGCTCTCTGTGCTCTGCTTTGTTTAGTCAGGTGTGATCAGGGCTCGAGTCTGTTGTTGTTGCTACGAGCAACAACAACAGCTCCTTCAGTCTTGGCTCCCTGTCTTAGTGACCATCAGTCAAGAGTGTCATCGTGAACACACAGCCTGTATTTGGGATTTAGACCTCACTATAATAGTGTCCCTGTATAATACACCAAGTACTGTCCAGAATATTTAAGTAGTCCAACACTTTAGCTTTCCTGTCTTAAGTTGTGTGTCTTAATATGTCTGTGGTCGTGGCTGCATTGCTTCCTGATTTCCCAAACTACAGGGCAGGCTAACGGTGATAAAGAAGGAGTGCATGTTTAAAAAAAGTTAATGACGTTAAAAAGAATTTGTGCTGACTCCTTATTATCACTTTGTTTTGACAGCTCTACTCTTTAACACCCTAACACCCTTAATTGCAGCACATTTGTAGTTGTTGTAGTAGTTTGAGGAAAACAACAATTGCATATTGAGTTTTATTTTTGTTTCTCCATTCATGAGTTCTATTGATGATACTATTGTGGCACCAATTTTTCTTTACTTTGAGTTCGTCGTTAAACTGAGGCGACTATCTTATTCACTCCCATATGTCTGTTCCCCTCACACCAGGAGCCCTAGAGCAATCTGCACTTTCTTTCACGTCACTAATGATGAGTATGATATGTCAAAGTTGAGACAGGAATTCAGGCTGAAAGCTACAGTGGATTTTTATAATGGGAAGTAATACTGTTTTCTCTCCTAAATATATCAGGCTAACCTGTGATTGATTTTTACACTAGTATGGTAGTCTCTGTTGTTGCCTCGCTGGACCCAATTTGAGCAGTGTTAGTTTGTAGTGAGATCCCATCATAACAGCAGCTTTCCTTCAAATTACACACAAGCCAGCACAAACTAAACTTGAGATGCCATGTAATGCATACAGATTTAATGTCAGTGTACCATACTAGATTTTACTTATTAACAGAGCTGTCTTGAATCTAAATATATTAGTAATAGTGAAGCTTTTAGAAACTGTATTGAGTCTCTTCTGGCTACAAGACATTGAAACCCAGCACAGGAGGAAATGCAATGTGGCTAAGGGAAAAAAAAAAAATTTACCCAGCTAACAAGGACTCTGTACTTTGACCTCCTGCTAATCATTGAACTAAACCTGAGAGCAAATCCTAACCTTTAAGTGGCCAACCTACAAAGACTCGGAGGAGAGCCTGAGGCATGCAGAGTGTTTCCAGGAAAAAGCAGAGGTTGGAGCTATTTGTGCAAAATACATGATGTTTTCTGCACACTAATCTTCTTATCAGACCTTTAGTATTTGTGTAAACCGACACAATCTGGGAATATCCCCTTAACCTTTTTGGTAGTCTTGTGTGTTTTCTGATAAAGGCTCCAAATTTGTTGCCCCTAATAGAGCATATTCTGCACAAGCAGACACTTTAACACTTGAGAGCTGACCCAGCTTGTAATCCTGACTGCACCTTCTTTGTACTCTTATATTTGTGTCAAAATCTCCAGATGCCAGAGATACAAATAGTCACATCTGAAAGGCATTGACATCCTCACTGTCTCCTTCATTGGTCTGACAGTTTTGGCAGCCATCACTCATCACAGCCGCTGTTGACAAGGCACCATCCCGGACCCAACGTGACATGGGTGATGGTTTTGTTGACTGCTTGCTGAAGCGGCATTCAGTTATGCAGGTATATAATTAGTCACAAATATGTCCAAGGCACATGAGGAAATGGGGCAACAGTTTGGGTATGTGTGTTTATTTATGCGTGTTTTGGCAAATCAGCTTTGAACTGCTTCTCTCCAGGATGTGCTTGGTTTGATTCACTCAGTCCACAGCATTGCCTCAGCCTGTCAATTTGTGTGCTGCTGTGCATGAACACATAAGTGCAGGGTAACTCACTGTTCATATTGACAGTTTGGCCTCCGCAGTCAGTACATTTACATGTTATGTTTGAGAAAATCAATTTATTGTGTTAGTCCAGCTAAAACGGGACTTTTAAATGCACGTAAACATTTCGGTCCAACTGGAATTGTACTAAATCAAATTTCTCAAAGTCAAGCTAACACACCCAGATAATGCGAATTACTCCTGCATGTATACACCAAAACCAGCCCCAGATTGTCCCCGAACTCAAACAGCATAAATTTGTAAAAAAAAAGCCGGGAAGAAAACAAATTTCCCATAAGCATGAGGGGAAGTGTGCATTGAATGTGTGGCAAAAGTAAAGCGTAAATATGAGGTGTGCAGCACTGTAAAGTTGTCCATGTTTTGACTGTTTGACATGGATTCCGATAGCCGCTTGCTAACTTGTTTTTAGCTTGTTTGGCTAACCAGAAGAAGATCTAATAGCAACCAGATGAATGGGGTGAGATCGCTGCCTACAGTAGTGTGTCGGACAATAAATCAATTCTCCCTCCATGCTTGTACACTGGGACAAGGACAGTAGCCCAATTAAATGGCCTACTCAAGCTCTAACTATAACTGTGCATGTAAATGTAATGAGTGATTTAAGCAGTATTTATTATTCAGAAGATTCTTTTCAATTTTCTAATGGGCAACATGCTAAAACACTTCTGTGCCGAGAGTTATCCTCTTTTGTTGCTTGTTTGCTTTCTTTGATTATTATCATTTTCTGTGGTTTAAGCGGCTGATATTGATTCAATGCTATGTACACATACTGTCAATAATTTCAGCTTCTTTGCCCTCCATTAACTGGGATTGCTAGATCAGATGAGTATTGATCGGGCAGTGAACAGGCAGTACTTTTTTTGTGTGGAGTCAGATGGCTTTTAAGCTACACAATATGATCTTATAGACTATTCATACCATATAGCGCATATACATTATGGTGGACTTACTTGGATTGTGAAGGGGTCACATAAGAGAACTCCGTGTGTATATCTGTGTGTTTTTAAAGGACAGCCTAAATGTAAAATGGAGGCAGCCTTCATGACCTTGTTTTTGTAGAAATTAGAGTGAAAATGATTCCTGGCCTCCCAGAAATTGCACTGTTCATACAGATAACTGCTACAGAATATTAAGTAACAACAAAGCTGTGTTTTCTTTACGGCCTCCCAATACAGGCTGCTATGAAAGGATTTACTTTAATAAATGTAAGCGGCTGCTGTTTGGAACGGGAGTTTTACAAAATTGACCTCACCTGTCTATCTGGTGGGTGGATTGTAAACACAGAAAAATGCATGTGCATACTCTCTTATGCACATTTTCCCCTCCTCCTCCTCCTTCTCCTCCTCTCTAAATGTCAGAAAGCATTGATTGTGTGATCGTGAGCAGGAGCCCAGGGGCAATTTCAGGTTTTGTTGTGTCTCAACAAAGATATAAAAAAAACCTGACAGTGTATTTAAAGGTCAAAACTGAAGAATAGGGGGGCTCCATGTTTGTGTGTGTGTGTGTGTGGCAGAGGAGGATGAAGGAATTTGCAAATTAGGAGAAAGTAGAGAAAAATTACCTTTTTAAAATCTAGAATAATGCCAATTTTGGGTTATCTTTTAATTGAAAACAAAAGAATTAAAAAAGTTAAGATACGTATTTCTAATTTTCTAACTTTTTTTTTTACATCTCAATATTTTTCTTAAATAGAGGAATTAAAATTTAGGCAACACTTTTCTTAAAGCATCCATCTGTAATGCATTATACACATACTTATAATGCGTTAAAATGCGCCTATGTGCTGTATAATTGTAGTTATAAGCAGGGTTAGGGTTAACCATAACCACATATAATGTATTATAAGTGTGTTAATAATGTGTTATAATGTATTACATGTGTTACCAAAATTTATTTAATTTGTTTCACAAGTTATTTATTTACTGTTCCAATAAATAAAAAAAAACTTGATTTTATATAATGTAACTGATTTTTTTTTTTCAGAATTTTGGCTACATGGCATTTGATTACAGTTTTCTAAATTGACTTTGAAAAAGCATTTCCTGCTCTTGCAGAAGACACTGGTGGATGTGCTTTTGAGCGACACGGCTCATGGGTATTTCTTTGAGTTGGAGTGTCTTTGAGGCTTCAGTGTGCAGCTGGACTTGCCTCAAAAAACCTGTAAGGTTGCATCATTTAAGAGAAATAATGTCTTCCTCTTTGTATTTGCTGACAGTCCACGCACCGACAATGCTAAGGTGTGTTTGGCTGAAGACCACAATCTCTGTGTTTTTGCTTTTGGCCTGCATCAGTATGCTAAGCCACAAATAAATGTGGACGGATAAGGTGAATCCACTTAATCTCAGGGACAATGTTCTTCACTGCAGAGCTCAGGCTATTAAATAAACCCCAAAGTGTTTTTCATGTTGTCTCAGTCTTGGTTAAGACTTGATAGATGCCCCTAATAAAAGCAAATGACCTTACACATGCCCTCTCTGTCTTGCTGCAGGAGGAGCCCTTACTTGGTGTTGAATTTAATCTCGCTCTCAATCTACTGGCACTAATCCTACAGATTATAGACCCCTCACTCCATTACACACGCACTTCATTATTAACAGCATCTTTATCATATGTGACAATCCCCTTTCAGTGATATTGCCCCCTCAGCATTTACCCATATGATATCAGCTAAGACCTTAACATATATACACACACACTCATAATGTTCAAAAATGTGGAGCATAACATTACGTTTGCATGATACACGCATACCTACACACGCTGTCATATCACCGATATGCAGCATTTGACCCGAGAGTGACCTCGCTCAACATATTGTTAATTTGCATGGACTGAGGCTTTGGTCCAAATACACACACATTTACAAGCTCATACACAAATGCACACAAATTAATGCGATGATTAAGTACCCTGCATTAATCTGTCTCAGTGTCAGTCATAAGACAAACAACTGAAATATGCTGACTTTCACCACATGTCAGACGAATGATTTCTGGATTAAGCAGATACGTGTGTGTATGTGTGTGTGTGTGTGTGTGTGTTGTGTAATCACATGTAATCTGTAATTATATAGACACTGGATGTGGGCACATGTAATCCTTCTGACCTGGTAAAGAGAGAGATAGGCCCAAAGATAAATGTAGATTATATCACCAGTGACAACTCCAGACTCAAACCAGCGGGGTTAATAACACATTATTAAGATGAAATTTACATAACATTGCACAGAAGGAACGTGTGATAAAGGTTTTTTAAAAAAACAACAACTTTGTTTATGTTCTGCTGAATATGTAAGTGTTTCCTCCTAATAATTGTTTGCATCTTGTCAAAAGAAATACTATAGGATTCCAGGGTTACCAGAAGGACATTGCTCCATCACTTAGAACTCTTTAGTTCTCATCCTTCATAATCATTAAGCATAATCAAACGTATAAAAGTATATGCACTTTAAAAAATAAATAAATTACAATATACTTCAAAGTGTAATTAAACCCTTGAGTTCTGGGCCTCATTCCCGAAATTCAAAAAATGCTTCTAGAATCGTCTGGTTTCCTGGCAACTGGTCTCAGTCTCAAGGTAGCATTTATAATATCATGTTTCACTTGTGACATCACGTTTCACCTTATCAACCAATTAGAATGCATAAAAACAAAGCCTTGCAATAGCAGTGTTTCAACCAATAGATGGCAGTAACTACACACATTTAGAACGGAATATGGAAAAGTCAGTTAATTTGCACTAAAATGTCAAGATTAAGACCTGAATCAGTCAAAAACGACACTAAATACTTCTTAGCCTCGATTTTCAGCTAAAAAAGTTGCTTAGGGGTTAAGTTACTCTTTAAAGACAACTAACCCCTAAATCCCACCAAATGCCTGTGTGGTCTGTGTCTACTCTGCCACAGCAGCGGAGCTGATACGTTTCAGCTGTAGTCACTCTGCGTGCTTTCACTGACTGCGGCTACTCCCTCGCAGCTACGCCAGTCCGGAGCCTTCTGCAGCAGATATGCAAGGCTGCTATTTTTGCCAGATGACGGAGCATAACGCAACAATTCAGCCCAAAGCAGATCAAGCGGGGCAGGAAGTCAGACACTCGTACATTAAAACATCCTGGTTATTTTCAGAATAAAACATTCTGTGTTGATGCCAGATCATATTTCACTTAACTGTATAAATAAACCATCACAATGCGCTGAGCCAAGCTTGAAGTCAACAGATCAGAGGTCTTCAGAGGCAGTGAAATCCTGTGATTCTGTAATTACCGAGAAATCTCAGCTGTCTTGCGACTTCAGCTGTCTGGCCATGCTGTGCTCCGAAACAGTCAATGAGTGTTGACGGACGACTGTGCACGGAGAAAATCTGCAGCAGAGCCGTTCAGGAGCGCACATGCGACCAGTGGAATCCCGGGGTAAGCATTTGAAAGTGTAGCAAAACTACACAAATAAACAGAATATATATTCACCCTTTCTCTGTCAAAGTGGACTTTCCTAAAAAGGCCTGGTTGCAATTGAAAATTTCACAAAAACAAATCAGATAAAAATTAGGTGGCTGAGATTTGAAAAGGTGGCTACTTGTAGGGCTGATGGTTAAACTGCTTTAGCTGGAGAGCTAATCACTAACTAGCTAGACAGCTGGTGTTACATAGTCTCAAAAGTTTGTGGAGATTCATTGTAGCTGTTTTATCTCTACAAGTCAGTTTTACATCACTCTGGTATGTCTTTCCCCAGGCATTGGACACAAATTTGTTAATTTAATATTCTCTTATTAGAGAAAAATTGTCAAGAGGAAAAAGGCCCTCTGAGCTAACAGGCTCTCTAACAGTTAGTTAGCAAACTCAGGAGCTTATTGTCTTAGCTTGATTTCTAATGGGACACAAAGGTTGCATAGCTTATTCAAAAGCAGCTCAGCAGCTTATATATTGTGTTTGTATCATTGACTCTCATCTCATAACTGTATGCAAACTGCTGCTCGTTTGTGGAAAAGCTTATAGCCTGACAGGTTGATGTTACATAACAGAAAATGACAGCCATTTTGATAGTGTCTTTGTCTCTCAGGAGTGAACAATTTCAAAGTAGCTTGCTATCAGTAAAACAAAAAATTTACATGTCAAAATCCACCTAAATTGAATTTGAGTGAATCAACAGACAACTGACTGACCAGGTGCTGAACAAGACTCAGAGAGAGAAGAGAGAGACAGGCACACATCTATTTAAAATAAACAGCACTGACCCCCAACAGACTAATTAATTATTAAACCAAGTTTGCAACAATTTGGCACCAGTCTTGCAACTACCAGTAACACCATAGCAACCACTTAGGGCTCCTAACATTTTAAACACTAGCCTGTTAACAAAGTTTTCTGTTCATTGCTTAATCTTTCACTGACTTTATTGTTTGTTCATCAGATTTTAACTCACAGTTCTTCTTCTTCGCAGTTTAATGTTCCACTCAAGTTCAGCCTCATTCAGCACATTTCTGCTCATTTCTGAGCTTACACCAACTTCCATTTCAATGCCTTTCAGAGCAAATGCTTCAATTTGTCTAATTTTTTTCACCTTCCCATCCCATACGTAGAGGTACCTGTAACATTATGTGTTTCTCCTTGTTCTTTCCTGTTCAGCTGCTCTTTCGCAGCCTTGCCAACGATGCAGTTCAGTTGCCAGTGAATCAATCACTAGCATACACACTGCGTTCTCTCGTACGTTAACTGCAGTGATTCTCATAAAGAAATGTAATACTTAAAAACGCATTAAAATACAAACATTTTAGGAAGACTGGATGAACAGCTACATGGTTTCATTATAAAGGATGATATATTCTGGTGACCTCTGAGCATGTGGGTATGTGTATGCATGAGTGGGATAAGCAATTTTTATAATGGAGAACTGCCAGTAAACATTCTTTGTGTGTCTGTGTGTGTCTGTGTGTGTATGTGTGTGTGTGTGTGTGTGTGAGAGAGAGAGATTGGATTGATGCCAGTGAGTCTGGATGAGCATTAGCTTGAGATCAGAGAGACGTGCTATGACCATCCTCCAGGTCTATGTGTGTGTGCATGTATGTGCATTGGCATGGTTAATCGTTATGATACTGAGAGCTGCCCCGTCTCTCTCCATCTCTCCCTCCTGCTCAGCCAATCAGTCTTTATATAAGCAGGTCAGCAGCCATGCATACAGACTGCTACCAACTTTGCAAACCAGTCAATGAACTGGTGCTCTGAGGAACTGTCAGCTAGTGTTAGCGCTCACTTCATGCCCTCTTTTGTCGTCTGGAAAAGTTTGTTGCAGCTAAAGGCATATATAACTGTTCTACCAACATATCCAGTCACTCTTTTATCTCTCTCTCTTCCTGCCTTGTCCCCCCAGAAAAAAACATTTTGAAACTTGTGCTTTACAAAAGTGCTGTGTAATTAAAATTTGCCAGATTGTTAGCTTGTTTGGTAGAAGGTCAAACATGTAGCCTGTAACCCTTAATATTACTGTGATTTTTTAGGTTCGTCGATGGTCTTAAATAGCTGTAGTTATTTTTTTTAACCTGTCTTATGTACAAGTCATGTTGATTAACGTTTTCATAATTAATTTTCAGTTTCTTGCTATTTCGAGGGAGGTCACATCATGTCTTACCATGGGACAAACATTCATGTAAGCCTCTAACCTCTAATTAAATGACTTTTCATTTTAGGTCCTAGGAACTCTGTAGCACACCGTACGAACATGTGTCTTGTTATTTTTCTGATAGGGCGGATCAAAATGTCTATATGGCTCACAAGAAGGAAAAAAATAAAAGGGACGGGGTTTACAGATGTTGACCTTATGTTCAGAGGTTTGGTGGCTGCATGTTTAAAAACGCTTTACATTCTACAAAATGGTGTCCAGCTTAGAAGACTTTGTCTCCATTTAGGATGCTGGAGATGCCCTGTGCAATGTGGTTACAGAAATTATTATATTCAGCCTTTGAGACAAACAAACAACACAAAAATTAGCAAAAACTGTTTTGTGTTGTGTTACCTGGTGTCGGAGTGTGTGTGAGGGTGGATACAGGGAAGGTTGTATGGTTTTAATTTAACGGCTCTGTGATTTTTTAACATTTGTAAATGAAAAACTGACCAGTAAAGTGGTGGTTAAAGGTCAAAAGGGTTAAGGTTAACTAAATGCAGGCGGCCATTTCTTATGGCTACAGTATCTCATGCTTAGTGATGGAGTAAGTGACAACAAATCAGTCGCCAAATAACTGAAAGGATGCCATATTTTGCAGTTACAATAAATGAAATCTAAATGCAGCACTTAAGCAGATTTATTTGCATTCACTCTCACTTGGAAATGAACCACAATAAATATGTCAGATGATGAAAAGAGACAATTTTTGCCATTTCTCTGGTGTGACTATAATGCTTTAAATGGAGATAACTATTCTTGAATGTAATTCTTTTGAATGTGTCAGACTGGGCGCCATCTTGGCTCCACAGAGCAGCATTGGACTGGAGCCCAGATAGCAGATGGCTGCTTGTCTGCAGGGTTTGGATTCCTACAGGGCGTCTAATACAGTAAACACAGACAACTGGGTGGAGAAAGATGCTGCCCGGATGCTGATATTGTCTCTCTCTCTCTCTCCTTTTTTCCTGACCTTTGATTCTCCCCTCCGTGATTTAACGTCATTTTCAGTTCCTCGCAACCACTCCATGTTGTCCTCGTTTTGTGTTTTCCCTTTTGTGTCTTCTATTCCCAGTGTTCTTATAAAGAAGATGCTCTGGTGCAAAACAGACCATATGAGAATAAAACAGAATAATAACAGGAATTAAATGTGGCGTCCTTTTCTCTCTGGTCTTTCTTCTTAAGGAGATCCTTCTTGGCTCATCACGCACTCTTCCAGGAATGGAAATTTGAACTCGTCCAACCCTGTTCGCCTGATTTGGCACCTTCAAACTACATCTTTCCGGAGATGAAGATGAGCTCAGTGGCCGTCATTTTGACAGTAATGATGGTGTCATCGCTGCTGTGAAGCACTTTCTGAATGTCTAAGACTCAATTTCTTGAAATAGGGATCCATACTCTCCACAAAAGCTAAATGAAGTGTGTAAATATGAGAGGAGACTATGTTTTTAAACCAAATGTGCTCATAATTTAAAATTTACTCCTACTTTAGGCCACAAACTTGTCAATCACCCCTTGTGTGCCACTTGCTTGTTGCTCTGCAGTTTGCATTCTCATTGTCGTACATTTTATATCAGAACTTTTTTTTGCTGACGCTCTGATCCGGAGCATCTTGCAGTGAGTGACTGCAGCAGAGTAAGCTTTAAATTCTTGTACTGCGCTGTAATCACTCACTGATATGAAACACACAAGATGAGTTCCAGGGAAGACGATTAGATTAGAACTTCATCTGAAAAAAATTCAATTATCTTGTGACAAAATAATAGATAGAAAATGAAGAAAAGCTGAGCACTGAAATGGAAATTACATGTGTACATTTGTTTTGGGGTTGTGTAAGAAGGTAATTTCATTCAGAGGGGAATAATCTGATCTGGGAAAAAATAGTGCTCATGCAGCAGGAGGGAAAAGGATATCTGCATCTCATCCTTATATCCTTTTGTCACGTCTTCCTTATTCTTCTCCTTAACCGCTCGATATTCCTTCCTCCATCTGTCCTCTTAGCTAGCTCAATCTTTTTTTTCTCCTGATTCTGACTCAATCCCATCCCTCTCCACCTCTCATCTTGTCTCTCTGCATCCCATTCTCTTATCCATCTCGATTTCTCTCCTGGAGCAACAGTATGTATACACCCGGTTACCATGGCAACCGGAGGAGGCCACATGAGCGGGTGGATGAACAAAAGACCCAGAGACCCTCATCCTCAGAGAGGGAGAGAGAAAGAGTGAGTGAGAGAGAGAGAGAGAGAGAGAGAGAGAGAGAGAGAGAGAGAGAGAGAGAGAGAGAAAATCAGATTTCATTTTTAGGCGAGGGGTTTGGTGTGAGTGGAAAATGAGGAGGTGGAGGAGGAAGGGGAGGAGGAGAGGGGGGAGGGAT
>JAQLOL010000016.1:5785532-5798098 GCA_029783665.1 Naso thynnoides | reverse complement strand
GGGGTGAGTGGAAAAGGAGGAGGTGGAGGAGGAGGGGGAGGAGGAGAGGGGGGAGGGATGGATAGCGTAGGTGAGGTGAGTTCATAAATGAAAGAGGGAGAGGAAGAGAGGGGGGAGGGAGATGTGGTTTAACAAAGCAAAAAAAAAAAAAAAGGAGAAGGTTTCTGTGAATAAAGAGGAAAAGCCTTCAAATAATACAGCAGTGCATTATGTAAACCTGCAGCTGTCACATCACTGTGGCCGGCAGTGGTGTTGCAGAATTACAGATCTTTCTAAAATCTTTTAAGGTGCAGAAGATTTGATATCATTTTATCATTAAGACCATTTTCGGAGGTATTTCATTGCATTGTTAGAGCGAATCTGGATATTCCGAAGGCAATTTGTCTATTTTTTAAGTATTTCACTGCACATAATCTAGTTTAATGAAAAGTTTCCTGCTCCCGTATCACTGCTTCTATTACCTGCACTCATATGTAAAGCAAGCTATGCACCAGCAGTATGTACAGTAAGTAATGTAGGCCAGCGGTGATATTTGTGAGAGAGAAAGAATAATAATGATACGAGTCTGTGAGAGCTGAAACTACAATGTTGCCTTTGAGCCGTGAGCATGTTGAACACTGGAGGAAGCTGCTCCAGCTCCAGGCTTATTTCTTGTCTAATTCAAATTATAAATACCCATTCGGGCCTGTATATATTATTAAAACCAAACAAAATGAGAACTTTGTCAGAAGTGCTAAAATCTTTGATTTCCCACTGCATTTTTAAAGTCATTTCCTGTTTCTCCAACTCATCCCATTTTGTCCTATTTTCCTTTTTGTGTTTGTTGAATTCCTTTATTATAAATGAGGTTTTCTGTTGGAAACAGACAAAATGTGAATTGTACAGAATACATAATAAGATATCATGCAGATATTCTTGGGTTTCATCCATCTCTTTCATCCCTCTCCTCTGTAGGTTACATAGTTTCATTCAACTAAAAAGTGATATTCTTCTCCGTATCATATAAATTTTAACTTCTGTTCTGAAAATGTTATTTTTGCTCTTAGAAGTTTAAGAGACTCTGGTTGTTTTCTAAAACTCCAAAACTAAATTTAAATATATATTTCTTTCTACCAACCTGAGATAGGGACCCTTCAAAGGCCTGTAGATAAGTTCCAAGTGTCACAACATTACTAACAAGTAAGGAGAGAAAAAGAAAAATTCCATTTCTGTGACACAAAATGGTTTATTTTCTTACTTATTTCTGTTGTAATTGAGCTCTATAAACTGTGAGAATGAAAGAATATAAAAGGGCTCCAGCAGAGGGATTAATTTAACTGATCAAAGCACTGAAGGTCATGACAGGGAATTCTCAAACTGTGACATTTTGTTTGCATTATTCAAATGATTTGTCTTTTTCCATTAATCATTGGTAAGAACTTTGACCTCAACATCTTTTTAACACCTACAAATGCTTGTAAGTGGGTGAGTGGTGGAGACCTCTGTGCTTGGTGAGAAATCCCCCGACATTCACCCCCCACCCCATGACCACTGTAGGAGTCATTTCAAGTTAACATTTTAGTGAAAGTGCAAAAAGTTCCACAGGATTAAGTTCTGTTCCTTGAATTAATACATTAACTACATCAAAAAGTGAATGACTGATGCATCTGTCATCTGAAACCCTTTAAAATCAAATAGACAGTGCAAATACCAACAGTTTATCCATCCATCCATCCATTGTCAGTCACTTACCTGAGGTCAGGTTGTGGAGGCAGTAGTTTCAGCAGGGGGTTCCTCACTTCCCTTTCCCTGACCACATTAACCAACTCTGACTGGGGGATTCCAGGCGTTCCCAGGCTACTGAGAATATATAATCTCTCCACCTGGACCTGGGTCTGCCCCCGGGCCACCTCCAACTTGGATGTCCCTGGGACACCTCTAAGGAGGTGACCGGGAGGCATCCTTACTATATGCCCAAATCACCTCAACTAGTTTCTTTCAACACAAAGGAGCAGTGGAGCAGCTCTACTCCGAGTTTCTCATGGATGACTGAACTTCTCACCTTATCCCCACAGAAGACACCAGCCACCCTCCAGAGGAAACCCATTTCAGCTGTTTGTTTCCAGGATCTCATTTTATTGGTCATGATCTATCCGTCATGACCATAGGTGAAGGTAGGGACAAAGATTGACCGATAGATCAAGAGCTTTGCCTTCTGGCTCAGCTCTCTTTTTGTCACAGCGGTGTGGTAAAATGAGCCCAAAGCCACTCTCGCTGCTCAGATTCTCCAACCAATCTCCATTGTCCTCTCACTCGTAAACAAGGCCCCAATATACTTAATCTCTCTCACTTGGGCTAAGGACTCACCCCCAACCTACAGTTTAATCTGATTAAAAAAAAAACTTGTCAGCCGCAATGTAAAGCCAAAGCTCGGGATTTATGTGCTCACACTGTCCGATCATCAGCCACCACCTCCGTGCTCTCACACTGTATGTGTAAAAACGGCCAGCATCGTAAATTGTCTATTGACAATTGCCAATAAAGATTTGGTTGAAAGTTCAGAGGCAGGTTTGTTTACTAGCAACAATAGTAACAAATGCAGAAGTGTGCTGCCTTATTAATTTGTGCAAACCTCTAAAAAAAGATGTGCCGTGCATATGGACTTGCAGATGGCTTGGAGTAAGTGGACAGTAACGTTACGGCTTGTCCTTTTTGCAGAGAGAATTGGAGGTAAGCTAGCTATTTTTTCTGTTGGTGACTTGATAGCTAACATCAGCTACGCTCTGATTACTGAAGCACTCCTTTTTGTTCCCCTTGTTGTGCAGTTGTGTGTCACCATGGCATTCAGATTCTCTGGTTACCACTTTGGGGTGACCAGTGAGGACGAAGGCACTGAAGTGGGTGAATTGGGTTGTTGCTCTGCTTCAAAGAGCGAGAGCCTGAGTAGACCAATCAAAATTTTTGACATGTCAGAAATTCATTCAACTGTCTGATGACCATTTGGGAGCAGATAATCGGCCCTAATTTCCTCCTGTGCACTGCACTTTAAATACGCCCGACAAAGCCCAACTCTTAAATGTGTCTTGTGGCTCAATAATAGAGTCAAAAACAGACTTTAATTGCACAGTGTATGCCCAGCTTAAGCTTTTGTTGCTGCTTCTGTCTTGAGAGTGATTTAAATGCAAGCGATAATTCAAACTGTACAACACTAGATTTACTGTAGAGTAAACATACTGCATGAGATACAATCATCCATAGAATAAATCTTCCTTTAAAGAGTCTCCTCAAGGCTTCTTCCAATTACTGCAGCTGTAAAGAAAACAACTAACAGACTCTTGTACATCTTTAATCAGTAACTCTAGTTTCATTGCTTAGCTGGTAATTATGTTGCTCTTATTGCTGCTCATTCTCAATCAAGTAGCGCACATTCGTTCAGTCTCTCGTACGAGTATTAAGCTGTAACCTAGTAATAATCAGGGAGAAAATTACCCTTGGGAAAATGTCAAGTTGATTTCCACTTCAAGCACTCCACTCATTATTTTGGCTCCTTTTTTATTAGCAGTTTTCTCTCAAATGAGGATTCTTATATGAAAATGGTACAGCAACTATTTTGTTATAATCAAACAAGGTTGCCAAGCTCAGTTTTTCAGTTATAGCTTCTGCTTTTTACACTGGTTTTTACCTTTTTTAATCAGATTGATGACCTCAAATGCTCCCATCAAGTCCATTAACCTTTGAAGCTTGTAATTAGTAGATCTATAGCAAATGTGCTTCTATTTGTCTAACGTATGCGCGTTGATCCTTTGCAGAGTATACAGATAGACCCTTCAGGGCACTAGTGAGAGAAGCGTATTCAATTATCCTGCCCATTAAAACTTGTCAGGAGTGTGTGTGCATGCCTATATGTGTGTGTGTTAGCTGAAACGGGACAGCCTTATGCAAATATAATTACACCAATTAAACCACAGCGGGGCCTCAGAGGGGGTTTTGGGTGGGAGGACTGGCAGCAGTCGTGTGTGAATGCCGGTGTGTGTGCCAACCAGTGAGGTGGTTACAGAGCTGGTTCTCCAGTGTGTGCATATGTGTGTGTGTACATAAGTCGATGCGCACATGAGTGGGTGTTGACATTCTGGGAACACTGTTCTTCGCACCCTCTCCTCCATCCCCCATCAGCACCACCACCATCACCCCATCCCCCAAAGCCTGCTTCCCTGTCTGTCTGTCTGCAGGGAGCTGACGGAGCTCAAAGGAGAAGCTCAGGAGAGACTTCATGGGAAGCAAAGACATGGAAGGAGGAATGAGGACATGGGGAAAAATGGGAGAGTGTACAAAGAAAAGGCAACTGAATGTCAGAGATAATTGGTTAAAATCAGATGCCACTTTAAGTGTAATTGAAAAGACAAAAGTTGGATATTTTCTTCTATTAACATACTGTGTCATTATTTAAAAAAATCTTATGTATCCACACACACCAGGTTATTTTCTTTTTCTCCTCTTGATGAGTTTGTATCAAGCAAGAACAATTCTCCTTGAACCCTTTAGCTGTGCTGCAGATGCAGATGAGTTTTGCCAGTCAGGTGAATTTTTTCATGCAGTTTTGTTGAACACACTGAACAACAGCCTCAGTTTATTGTTTTCCTTAACCCTGCTTGTGCAATCAATGCCTCATTTTTGAAAAGGAAAACCTGAGGTTGAGAGTTCTTCGTGGGCCTAAGGACCACGACCTGACTTAGGACCAAAAGTTGATGGGTTGGAAATGATCTTCAGTCAAAGGGGCCATTTACACTACACAAGTTTTTGCATCAAATGGTAACAATGGCGCGCTCGCAGCCTGAAAGTAGAACCCGGTTCCAGAGTGTAATCTAATGAAAACGCAACCCTCTCTCTGGCAATGTAAAATGGCGATATGGAGATCCTGCAAAAGTGGTGATGTCACAACCTCACTTTGCCCATGGGCATTCGGAGGACAACAATAACAATGGTGGACTACTGACCTGTGTTTGTGCTGCTGACTCTGCTGAATTCATTAACACCCCCTCAGCAAAATGAAGACTTGTTGCACCACTTCACTCCGAGAGTCGGTCAAAATAAGACTAGGTGAACTAACGTTATACACACAGGCATTTGTGCATAATGTCAGTTTAATGCTACAATACAGCAGCCTTAGCTCTGCTTTAGCAACACCACAGTAACACAAAAAGTCACATTATGTTCACTCTTGTTGTGCCTCTTTGTACATCGCTCCTCGTCTTGGCTGTGGACTTTGGTTTCTTTCCAGGAGTTTTTGCTTGTGATGGTGATAAAGGTCGTTTTCCAGGAACTTCTGTGGAGGATAGTCATTTCATCCAACTATCACTATCTCACGACATAGCAAAGTTGCACCACAGACAACCAACCTGTCATGCATATTACAGTACTTTTGGTTGTTTATGCATATCATGTAAACACATTTAAAAAAAGAAAAAAAAAAGTCCAAAAGAAAAGACTTTCCCATTGTTAGCAGGGCTGCTCTTGCCTAAACGTGGCCTAACTGGGTTGAGATCACGTTACAATCACAAGTCTCCAGTCTGTCTGTCAATATGTTGAAAAAAGAGGATCAGATGTGATTACATGGTGCATCTTTGTGACCAGGAAAGTCAGTAAATTGTCATTTAAAATCAGAATTATCTTTAGGGAATTTGATCCACAGATGGACTGACTGGGGAATGATTTGAGATCAAGAGGATAAAAAACTCTAATAAAAAAACATAATGTTGGAGTTCATCAATAAAGGATATTGAGCTTGGTAATGCTACCACATCTCAAGCCTTTTAAGAATTTTAAAAGCTTTATACTGTCATACTGACTTCCTTTGCACACATCACACAAGTGTCAAATAATTGTAAAAGCTGCGTGTGTGGTAACACCTACATCATAACTATAGTCCTGATTTATCCTGATGTTTCCAAATCGATTTATCCTTTTTTGTCTCTGAAATTGTGACAAAAGGAGTCAGTGTGAACAACCAAAGGAGTAAATGCCTGAGCTGATGTGACAGCTCTTGACATTTCTCCCCCTTTCCTCCTGAACAAATCAGTTTCACCAGTTTTTTAACACCGGCAACCACGTCTGTCAGGTTAAATTTACCCTAGAGAAACTACCTGTTCATACACTCCGAACAAAAACAACAGGATTTTTTCTGACATTGTCCAAAAAATCTTGTTCTCACATGAGATAAACTGTCACCACAGTGCAGCGGAGGTGATCGTATCGCAGACATCGGCGGCTATGTGCAGCTGCGGTCACGCTTTCATATCTGTTTGTTTCCAGAACACAGCAACAACATCACACACACAAACACACAGCTGCACTTGTCAGGAAGCAATTCAATAAAGTGCAGACAGCAATGAAACAAAGACAATTTACTGTTTTTGTGACTACAGTGAGACACAGCAGACACATTTTTGTTAACACTTGTGTTAGAGGCTTAATTGTGACTAATTTGCGAAGGCAAGTTATCAAGAGAACAAATTTGAGGTATTACAGTTTTTGACTGGTAATTGGTTTTAAGTGCAAGCCTAGACATCCTGACCAACTTTCTGTGTTACTGAAAGATGTGGTATAAAATCAAAATGCAGTCCAATCAATTTCATTCAGTTTTCCAATAGAAATTAAATGTTTGTTGAATTTTTCAAATGCTGTTTACATCAGCACGCTAACCTGCTTGCAAAAACGATGCTAATATGCTTAGTAAGTATAATATCTATCTAGAAAATGCCACTTTAGCATGCTAGCATGCTGTGCTATTTAGCATTAAATAGCTGAGGCTGATGGGAATGTCATTGGTTTTGCAAGTATTCAGTGCTGAACTAAATTATTAAGGGATAAAATGTTCTTTTAATATGATACTATATAAAAACCAGTTTTAATACAATTTATTCTGAACGCCCACGTTCCATATTTCATGGAGAGAAAAAAACATTCCACAAATGTGAATCTAATACAGGCATAACAGGGAAAACCTTCATTCTCAATCATGAATGTATGAACAATGTATGATCATATATTTAAAAGTCATTGAAATATTTCAATTTTTACCAAAGTCGTGGATGTAGAGATAGACAACTTTGCCCTCTTACATCATGAGCATAACAAAAATCTGCAGATTTTCATGCAGGTTTTTTGGATTATATCTGGTAAATTACACTCAGCTGTGACTATATTTGCACACAGACACTTAAACACATACAGACCACTCGTGGTTAAATTGAACTGTAAGCATATTCTTTTTTGAGCTGCAGTACTAATAAAAACCTATTTGTTTAAGAGTTTAATAATTGAGAAAAATTAATAATTTTTGGACCAATCCATGTTTCTCTCTCCCTCTTATGCGGACATGCAGAAGGTTGAGAGACGTTATGAGACATGGACTCTGAGTCTGTCACCACATGAGGGATGAAGCCTTTTCTCTGTAAAGGGACTCACAGTTGAAACATACTCCCTAATCTCATCCAGTATTTAAAGATATCACTTGTTGGCTCTCTCTACCTTTTTAGACTCCTGGACAAACCTTGGTCCTCTCCTTCGCTGCTCATCAGTCAGCAGATGTTTGGGAGGCACAAACGCCACTCTCTTCCTCCTCCCTCCTGTCCTCCTGTCACTCCTTCTCTCCCTTTTTAATTACCTCTGAATTTCTTCTTTCTATCCCTGGTTGCAGGAGCTTAAAGTGAAGGGGCTGTTGTCATGTGAGCAGACACCCAGCTGGTTTCATCCCTCCCTTCATCACTCCTCAAACCTGCTCTCCCTCCTGATGAAATTATTAATCCATATTCATGTGCTGATTTTTGGACCATATATTTTATTTATGGACGTGACATGAGTGGGTTCTCAGCCTATTTTTCATCCATCTATGAATTCTCTCTCTCTCCATGGACTTAACAATCAGCCAGGGATATATTTACCCCCTTTTTCTATATTTCTCTCTTTTGTTCCACCCCCGCTCCGTGCCCTCTCCATATACCTCTTTTTTTCCCCTCTCAACCCCTCTCTCTTTACCTCCTCCATTTCATCAGGGCCCCTCTCTTCTCTGTTTGCTTAAGGAAAGGAATAACGGGGATGAAAGAGAAAAGGGAGAGCGATAGATATACAAACAGATCATATAACACAGTCAAATCACAAAGAACAGTATCATCCTTCCTCAGTGTATTTAGTGACTGAAAAATTAAAGTCAAAGGACAAATGGGGTAAAAAAAAACAGTAAAGGAAACTGCAGCATGTGGATTTCATATTTTCATTTTTCTTGCAAGAGGAGCTGCATGATGATTCATTCCCTTAGTGGAATGTGCAAGGATTTCTGGTTAATACTTTTACGTAAAGCACCCTTGAGCTTTGCGTGTTGTGTAGTATTATGTGACCCAAAGGAAAACATGAACAAACCAAAAGTAAAACTGGTCTTTCCTTCCATGACAGATGAGATATGCAGAGGCTGGGAACTGAACCCAAGAGCTCATACTGTACATGCGAAGCATGAACTCTACCAATTAACTACATGCCTCATATTAAATACTAATGTGAGGCTAATGATGAGGAGGGGGGATGTGATAGCAAAGTCATGGTCTTCAGTGAAATCAATTCTTTTCGTTCTGTCTAATTTATTCAGTGCAGAGGAAGCAAAAGGCTAAAATGTATTTTTTGATGCAAGTTATTCTCATACAGTGTTACTCTAGTACAAACAGTAACTTTAAGGAGCTTAAAACTTAACTTAAAAAAACTTAAAACAAGCCTGCATGTCGGCCACACCTTCTCTTGAGCATTGTACATGACATCATATAACAATGTGTTCTCAATCCTTGCCTCTTTATTATTATTATTTATGACCTTACCGACCTCTGTTTGCTGTGCATTGTCTGTGTGATTGTGTTTTGGTGAACTGCAGAAGAATTGCCCTTCTAGGGATCAATAAAGTTGTCTAAATCTGAATCGTAATCTGAATCTTTTCCCTGGCACTCCACCCACCCCTCCTCCTGTTCCCAGCAACTCTGCTCAAAGGCAGCTACATGTTTGTTTTTAGATGAATTTCAGGCTCAGATGGATCAAACCCACTCCTTATGGAAAACTACGCAATATTAAATAAAAGGAATAGTCTGATGTGAAGCATAAAAAGCTAGGTGACCACGCGAGAACTGTGTTTTTGTTATTACTACATGTAGGGAAGAATAGGAGCCTTTAGTCGGAGTCTTCCTCCTCATCGGACCTGAGACTCAGCTATGCAAAGCCTTTGAACGCTCATCAAACCGGGTTGCACAAAGCATCAGATATAACACAACACATTACAGCCAAAAAATGTCTAACTGTAGCTGTAGCCTCCTTCTCAGGCACCAAGAGAGCCCCCCCCCATTAGCAGTTAGCGTTAGCTCGGCTGTCCCCCAGATCTACTCGATAATAATCTGATATTATTTCTAAGGTAAAAATGTCTAATTGTCTCTTTCCATGATGTGGATCAGAATCTCAGTGACAACAAAATATAGCATACAGCATACTGAACAGCTTGTTAGTCTTCCCACTCGACTGCATGTAACATTAGCTGGACCTGGGTTAAATACAAAAACATGCTTGGCTGCTCCTCGCTGCTGCGTTTTATGGGAGGGGGCTCCCATGAACTAACACAAAACTAACGAGTGACCAAAACATAGAAACTGAGAAGCTTGATAACAACCCACAGAAATGGTGTGTGACGTCACTCTCCATCAGACGTCAATACGCCACTAGTTCTTTATATAGGCTACTAAAATGTTTTTCCTGAAATCTAATAAGACTGAATTTTGTGTAGAGCTCCTTTAAATGACAGTTCCCAAATAAGATAACTTTGCTTTTGTACCAGATTGTAAAATCAAAGATGAGATGCTGGAGACTGAACCTAGAGGAACTTTTATATGCAAAGCATGAATGTTACGTTTCCTGTTTGTTTTGTGGTTATCAAACTGTGGTCTAAGAGAACCCTGACAATGTATTTTGTGTATTTCTTTCTTCATTAAATTCCCGCTAAGCTCATTGTTTCAATATTTCAAACAGTCCATTGTTTACATTGATGCTGAGTCGCCTGGAGCCTTTGGTTGTGCTTTGATTTGCTTTTTCTTGCATTATTGCCATCAACTTTAAGCTATGACTGCTATGACTATGACTACTATGCTATGACTTTTTAAAAGCTTGCTGGGTTTTTTTTTTCAGCTCATTTGTAAACACTTCTTTTTAAAAATAGACCGTGTAACATCTGTTGGTAAAAATATTAATAATACTAATACTGTGCTGGACAGCATTTTAACACAGACATATTCTTCAACATGTCAGCCTGAGGATGATTATAACTGCAGACAGTCACACATATGCACATGAATCATTTAATCAGGAATCTATTGTACAGTATAATCAGTTAATCAAACACAGAATCAGCTGAATGAAATAATCAGTTTCATCCATATAATTACCTCTTATCCTTTCAACACTGGCTGCTGTGTAATTACATCAATGTGATCTTACACAGACTGGCTGCGATGTGATTTTTTGCTGTAAATGCGTATGCGAGGCATAAAATGCTGTCTTCTTTCTTCTCACTTAAGGTTAAATATAAATGAGGTTTTAAAAATGGTGTTAGCAGAGAATGAAATCACACTGTTCTGTATTTTGATTTTCAGCCTTGCTATTATATGACATTGTACTTATATCATATCTTATAGTAGTGTACATATAACCTTCAAACCAAAAGCGTGTTTGAATGAAAAGGTTTGAGATTATTGATACAGCATATATCTGTATTGACACAAATACATTTAATTTTTAAAAAAGCAAGTCAGCTTTAACGACACATCAAGTTTAGCATAAATATCAAAGTCAATTTATCACATCTCAGCGTAAGACAGAGGAACATGGGTAATGCTATTTCTAATGGATCAGATGCATTTCTAAAGCCATGCTAGCAGGTCTAATATGCTAGGCTACAGCTGGGGTGGGCAATGTCTGAAAATCAAGCTAGCTGTAGCGTGAGACTCCTAAGCAAGCATCTACGCTGCACCCTCCCTGTTTTTGCTCCACATTTTATTTCATTTGTCGTTGCATTTACACCAAAGATTCAAAACGAGACGAAAAAAGTCGCAGGGAAAGTTGCTGCAATGTCTCAGCTCAACTCAAGCCGGCCGAGGGTGTTGCATGCTGACACTATTTTAGCCAGAGGCCAGTTTTAGAGCGCAATGCACATCACTTTTTTTTTAACAGCCAATCAGCTCATAGCGATGTCACACGTCGCTAAGAGGCACAGAAAGAAAGTCTAGCTACTCTGAATACAGAGCCAGGAGAGGTGCAGAAGTCTAGTGTTCTTTCAGACAAGCTGAATTACAACATGCTGAAAGGTTATTAAGGAATCTTTGAGCGATGACACCAAAGATAAACTACCTTCCTCAGCTTTAAACATTAGCTTGATGCGCTAACATGCAAACATACAATTATTATGCTAACCCTGCTGATGCAAAGCAGTCATGAGACACTTATAATGTTAAACAATATAGTTTAATGTCTAAACATGCTAACATTTGTGCATGAGCACTGAACATAAAGCACACATGTGGCTAATGAGAAAGTCTTTATAAGCACGCTAGCAGGTCAGCTGTATGGAACACAGGTCATTCGGAGAAGATTGCTTTTGGTATCAGACTACTGAACTGTACAATATAAAGGCAGAGCAGTTTCTCTCAAACAATAAATGCTTTCATACGGAAAGACCTTGAACATTTTCAGTAAAGGAACTCTTGTGTCTGAAATGGGAATATTCCACATCAGCTCAGGCCCACATTGCAGCACAGTGATAAAGCAAACAGAGGCAACCCCAGCCGGAGTAAAAAGCTAGTGTGTATTATGAAGGGTTTAAATCTCTCTGCTATCAGCCACCCACAGCAGTTTATCTCCAAGCACTGGAACTGAGCTAACAAGCATGTTTCTGCAACACAAAATAATCCTCTGTGAAATTTACCACAGTGGCGCAACTTGAATGCCATCCTTCCCGGAAATCTACATTTAATCTTAATGTAAAAGGCAGACTCTGTGCATCCACCCACCTTACCACTTTTCAATGACCAAGACCCTTTTTCCCAGACGGATGAGGGTCAAAACATGTTGTCAAGAACAGCTTAACACATGACAGACCTGTCTCATCCTCTCAGAGGTCAGATTTTATCTGCAAGAAACAATGACCCCAATCGCCTCAAATGCTACTAACCTATGAGTAAACAGCTTGTCATTTACCACCCTGCACTCACCCAGAAGCACACTTACAAACACGTTAGATAGTGATTACTTATACAGAATATTTCATTTTGCCATAAAGGAATTTTTAAGAAAGTGAAGCACTGTCTTTTTTATTTTCTTAAATGGGGTTTGTCAAACATTTTGAAATTCAAAGTGTTTTTAAAAAAAAAGCTAAAAAAGCCCCTTTTTAGAGTTATTATCTAAAGGCTGAAATTAAGTTGGAGTAGTAAATAGTAGACAGTTATAGTAGAAATATAAGCGGAATACAGCACAATAGAAATCTTTATTTATTTATCCTACACATCATCTAAAGA
>JAQLOL010000016.1:5760561-5771992 GCA_029783665.1 Naso thynnoides | reverse complement strand
CTGATATAATTGCTTCAGTGTACATAGAGATCAAATTTGTAATGATACTGCAGTGTTTTTAAATTCTGAGGCAAACCTCTCTTGGCTTTACTTTACATTTCTGTGTGTGTATGTCTGCTGCGAGCACTCCTCTGCCAGCTCCAGTCAGTTTCACAGGTCTAACAGCCCCTTTTAATGCTCCTCACATGAAAGTCATTAGGGTGTCGGCACACAAGGGAGGGCCCGGCTCCTAGCAGTGTGCTGACTGCATGGATCAGAGTCCATTTACAGTGAGGGAGAGAGGAGCGATCTCTAATTTGATTGGGTTGGTTAGCTGGAAACTATGCAGGTATCTACGCATTGTTGCTCACAAGGCCACCCAGCGTCCGTTTACTGTACCACCTGCTCGGCTGACACATCAGTTTGCCTGTCTGCTCACCAAAACTATACTTTTTCTTTGTTTGCAGTCAACAGCAGCTCAACAGAATCTCTAGTCAAACATTTCTCTCTCCAGTAGCTTTCAATGATAGATTCATTTCTCTATTGTAGTTTTTTGCTTTGGTGCCAACATTTTCACTCGGCTTGCGGCGAACTATGTGTGTGTGTGGGTGGATGGATGGATGGGAGTCCCTTACAACATAGACTAATCAAAGCGGGCTGGAAAACACAGTTAGCGCCTTGATTTTAATGCCTGCTGTTGTGTGGTGGGCGGGGCTGGACGCTCTGCGGTCTAGTCTGGTCTGGTTTCTGCTTCTCGTGAATTTTTCTTGCCAGGTAAAACTGTTGATTCACACTTTTAAGGAAACAAGGAAGCATCCAACTCTGATGATAGCTGAGAAGTGTAAAAAAAAGTGCAACCACCGCGAGCGTTTCTTGGCCGTCAAGCTTAAATGACTTCTTCAATTTAGGGGAATTGTTGAAATGGTTGTGTAGTTTGCCCGAGGTGAAAGAGAAAAGCGCCTCATCACTGAACAGGTTTGTGTATTTTATATTTTGGAAAGCTTCGACAGGCACTGGAGTGAAAAGCAGGAACGGATCTGATTTTATTTGAAATGTTTATCAGAATTTGCTTCTGCAAAGTGCGAAGCTCAGACTTTGAGCCTGAAGCATCTCCTCTTGTGATCGGTTTCATAAGCAGAAGGCTGATTTAACAACAGCCACATTGTTTGTTTCATGAAAATGTATAAATATTTCATGATGTCACCGGAGAAGCTGCCCACTCCACCATAAGTCGACTGATCATTTAGTGCTGATAGTGATTATGTCCCTTGTTTCATTCAGATTTTAGAGTCTGTATCTTGTGCAACAAGGAAATTAAATTTTGCAGTCATGTTCCTGAAACTGGCTAGTGTCATGTGACACATGAGGCTGTTTTGTGGGTTAAAATTTCAGTAAATCTTTAATGTTCCCAGAGGGCAATTCAGGTGCAACATAAAAGCAAAGACATATTAAAAATTATGGCCCGAACGATATGGTATTTTTTGGGCCAATGCTGATATTATGGAGTATATAGGCTGATATTTTATGTACAATATTCTGAATGTGGTTATCAAATACGAGTGACACATATAGGGCTGGGAAGTTAACCGAAAATAACCAAAAATCGACTTTAAGGACCCCTAACCGACTTGATCTTGTTCATGTCAATGAATGTGATTAATATTTCCCTCAAGATCCGCCCCGTAGCGTGCAGAAGAGCTCGACCAACGGTAATAAAACAACCACAACCAGTTGCCCTATTTAAAGAATCCCACGAGGTTGTTGTCAACTCCCCTTTCATCATTAAACTAAATGACGCTGTAAACTTTTGATTAGTGATTTTGTTCTTTTCCTTCATTTGGGACGAAGGTTGTATTGAACTACATTGCGATGTGTTCAAGTGCAGTTCAGTAAAAATGAGATGGGGCGAAGGTAAAATCATCACG
The DNA here is from genome assembly GCA_029783665.1 of Naso thynnoides. Classification (NCBI taxonomy): domain Eukaryota; kingdom Metazoa; phylum Chordata; class Actinopteri; order Acanthuriformes; family Acanthuridae; genus Naso; species Naso thynnoides. The sequence goes on along the minus strand of JAQLOL010000016.1, from coordinate 5,770,088 downwards.
ATATGTTCAATGTTATTTTGTAAAATCTGTTGGGTTTTTTTTTGTGCTTCATTAGAAAAAAATTCTCAGCAGTTCAGCAATGGAAAAAATTTTATACAATAAAAAAATCATTCATTAATTGTAATGGTGGTTAATATTTAAAATAATCATGATACTGATTTGAAGCATTAATGCCCTACAAAGATTTGTAATGAAGGCAGGATGTCTAACAAACTTTATTACAAACATCAGTGCACGGTAAACACTTCTTTTAATTCCAATTAAAAAATGGATTGCCCTCTGCTGGACAAACTACATGATTGCACAGTTTTAAACTGCTAGTCCAAGCATTTTTCCAGCCTTAAAAAACAGTTTTAATATCGGCACTTATCGGAGAACAAAAATACCGATACTAGCATATCTGTAATAGGCCAATATCAGCCAATAATACTGGCAAATATTGGTCGCATCTAGCTACAAGGGTCACATGCAACAACAAACAAAAAATAAACATCAAGTTTAAAAACCTTTGGTTTACAAAAGTGCCATAGATAAAGTGTTCATTATAAAAAGTGCAATCAGAATGACCTAAAGATGATGGTTTATGGCACTGCCTCAGGAATGAGGTAGCCTAGGGCTCTGGAGGTCCTGAGGGTAGGAGCTCTATACCTCCACCCAGAGGGCTTCAGGTGCATTCCTGGTGCAGGGGGCGGGATGTATCGGCCAGGATGGAGGTCAACTTCCTGACCAGGTGTCCGTCATGCAGAGAGGAGAGACTGAGCTGGGATACTCTTGTTCACCGCTCTCTGTAACTTGGTCTTGTGGTGCTGTTGTCGGGACACTCAGTCAAAGACGTGTTGTTCAGAGGAATCCCATGTCATGATGTTTAAAATTCTCTACACTGCATACTTTCACAACGCAGAAATGTCTTGGGCTCCGGCCAGGAAGAGCGTAACCACTAAACTGTCTGAGCTGGGCCCTGCCTGAGAGGGTGCATGCAGACTACAGCAGATTATGTGTTTGGATTTCGACTGCATTGTTGCATCCCACCAGGGAATATGAAGTGGTGCTCCAGAGACAAGAGAACAGTCTTCCCTCTTTTTCATGCCTGCATCCCATTCCCCCTTTGTTTCATCGCCATTCTTTTAAACCCCTCATCCCTCCTGTTCCTCTAAGTGTAGTTGATGGGGCCTGGTGGAGTTGAGTGGTACCATGGGAGTGGAGAGAAGCATCAGAAATGCTCTTAGCGCCTCTTTCAGTTTTGTCTGATAAGCCTCAGCTCTTTGCTGGCCAGAGCTTGAGTGCATAACGGAAAGCTGTGGCATTTTAAAACCTGCCTTCCTATCTATATCTCTCTTTGGCTTTCTGAGAAAACCTCAAATGGTTTAGAAATTTCCGGCTTGTCTGGTTAGCCCCTGGCTCAAAATTAGCTTCTCTTTCCGACGCTGCTGCTGCATCTCCTTTTTAGTTTTTTTGTCTTCTGTTTTCTCTGTTTTTGTCTCATTTTTTCTGTTAGCTTCCAACTCCTCCCTTCTTTTTTTCTCTGATGCTAAGCTCAGAGAGAAAGGGACTATGCTAAAGCCAAAGTTAAACCTCAAATCCAAAGCCTCTAAAAAACAATAGCATCTGGTTGGTGTTTTTTGCTAAGTTATACATTCAAGATAACTGTTTTTTTGGTTTGAATTACTAAAAAAGCAAGTTGATGGTGAAATTGAGCCAAAAAATGAGTTCAACGTGAAGGAGAGGAGGGGAGGAGGATGAGAAGAGTAGACTCTCAGCTTTACTCAGCCACCTACAGAAAATATTCTCTCACTCATTACAGTCATCAGCAAAGTTCATTAGTTTCTCATGCGATTCGGCTCATAAAGCGCTCTCTATGAGGGCCGAACGCTGCCCTCGATTCTGAGGATTACATTAGCGGTGCATACGTACATAGTTGTCCATGCACTCTCCCACGTTGTTTGTGAATGCTCGGCCCACACAGGCACTCCTTTGACTGGAGCTTGTCAGCGTAAAGGTCGGACCGAGTCAGATGTCAAAGGCCACACACACACTCACGCACACACACACACAGGCGACGCAAGCAGATTCCCTGTGTCGCATTCCCAGGTGGATTTCATGATCGGGATTCTTGGTGGCTCAGTCGTAATTCTGCAAGTCTTTCCGCCCCGCAGGGTCGATGTGAACAGCCTAAATCACAACACACACTTGAAGGTCAACGACATTGACGGCTGGAAGAGTGTGTGGGTTGTTGGAATTCTCCCTCCTTCATTCATTCCTCCTTCCCGCCTTGTTCTCACTCCCTCGTTCATGAAAAACTTCTGCACAGTGCTGCGTCATGACGTAAAAATTCATGTACAGCTATTTCAAAGGCTTCTTAAAGAGTGTGTGTGAGTGCGTCTAGCGTTTAGTGTGTATAACCTACAGAGCGCCATAGAAGAAATGAGTGCAGTGCACAGCTCGAGCGCAGATCATCAACTCATTGGGATTCACTCCTGCTTTCTGCTCTCATATCCTTCCCCTCCAGCCCTCGGTGGCGTGAAAATCCATCTGATATGAAGCAAGTTGAAACCAATTATAATGCATCAGGAACAGTTTTCAGCATTTAGAGGCAGAGAGTGCACTTAAGCTGAAGAGTTTTACTTTTTTTCCACCTCCTGTTCTATTTAATTTCACATTAAACTGAAGCCTTTTTCAGTATTTTAATCAAACCTGGACAATCCCAGAGGCATTCTAAATTCCAAAACTTACTTTTTTTAATGACACAAGTGTGAGAACTGTTTCTCGTCTGAGACGCCATGCTGCTCCAACTGCCATTAGTCATATCAGCCAGTATTGATTTTATTATTCGCCTATTCAAGGTGAAGCAAAGGAGAAGGAGATGAGACAGACAGAAGGCGCTGAATTGCAAATGATTGTTGAACATGGTTTGAATCTTTTTATGTTTGGATGTAATGACTCAAGAAAAGAAGGCTGAATGGGCTGGAAAGCAGAAGAGTGTGAAATGAGAAGAAGAAGAAGAAAATGAGAAAAATGAAAACAGATCTGATAAGCTCTGTGAAGATGGACAGAAACTAATAGTTATTGATGAGACGCGGCCGAGAGAAAGAGGGTGGAATCGATCCATCTCGTCCTGGACAAACTCAACCGGACAGACGGGAGGTGATGGGCGTGACAGTTTAAGACAAGGTCAGAGGTCACAAAGGGTCACCTTGTTCATGTATGTATGTAGATGCAGTCTCACTGAGAAGATCCTCAGAGAGTTGGCGTCTGTTTACTCAGACTGATTGGAAGTCTGGAATCAGCAGAAGTCATCAATCAATCGACCCGTCAATCTGTGTCTGTCTGCTGCATTTCTGTGCATCGGCAGTTTTGTGCGTGTGTCTTCTTAATGGAAAGACTGTCTGTGTGTCATGTGAATGTGAAGACATGTTCATCTGCATATCTCTCTTTTAGGGTTGTAACAGTCCAAAAAGGTCACAGATCAGATCACACCTCGGTTTAGACCTCACGGTTCGGTACGAGTCCGGTACAAAAATTTCATCATAGCGTCTTCCTTCTTCTTTATTTTAATTTTTGCTCCGTGGCTCAGAAGGGAAAAACACTGCTGACAGGTGCATTCGTCATAGATCGCTGATTTAGTAAAATCAAAAGATCTGCACAGGATATTATATATCTGTGATTTCCTGTGTGCAGCTAGACATAGCCAGCCTATCTCTCGCTTGTTGCGATTTAAAAGGTGGATTAGTTATTTTAAGCGTCACACAACCTCAAAAACCTCAAAATGACTCGTTTCACTATCAGAGTTTAAGCCACACACTTTGGAAAGTTTAGAGAAGCCTCATGATTACAAGATATTAAAAGAAGCAGGCAGGTCTACTACGTTAGCTCAATGTGCTTAACTTGCTAAAGGCTTACCGCTCCTTAAGGTTTCCTGATGGAACTCATGCATGTGATTTTGGTTCCGCGTTACGTTCATCAGTCTGAATACTTTATACTGTGTAAAAGTATACCATGTATTCTCTGAACCATTCTGTGCACCTGAACTGTCATGTGTGTGCTGTACGGTTCAATACAAACTGATGTATTGTTACACCCCTACTCTCTTTATATCTCCTTCACGTGTCTTTTTAAAAAATCTGGTGTTTAGATTTAAAGCTAATGCTTCAAGTGTGGGTGTTGCTTCTTACACAGGGTCTGTGTCACAAAAAAGTCAAAGGGAGGAGTGAGGGAGGGGAAGGAAGGAAACACACACACACACACACACACAGGCACACACACTGCTCCCTTTTCCCCTCTCTGCTCTCGTGAGTGGAATATTATACTTCCTTTGGCTTTTTCCTCCCAGCCACACAAACAAAAAACTTCATCTCACCTCGCCTGTTTCTGCTCATTGATCTCCAGCGGCCACAATCAAATACACAGTGAAGCTACACGAGCAGCATGATGCGGCCTGCCTCAGTGTTTGTGTCGGAAGAGGTTGTTCAAAAGCCGGACACCTCATCTTGTTTTTAAACTCCTCGCATAACTCTGCTGTGTGGCAGTAGCGAGCAGTCAGCTTATTCCAGATTTATGTCTGTTGGCATTTTTGACTCTCAGTGACAGACAGAAGCTGGATGACGCCACCGTGTGCAGACTGCTGAGTCTGGGTGCAGAGCAGTGTCTTATAAATTCCAGTTTTTATACTTTCTTACAGTAGTAATATTTCTGCTTTTGTGCCGACTCACATGTATTTCACCAGTCAGTGATGATGGTGACGATGACGGGGTCAAAATCCTGCACAATTTAACAATAACATGCAAAAGTATGAAATATTAGCGACTCAGTTCTGCTTTTTGTAACACAGATGTGCAGTGAATAACAACACTTTGTCATTTGTAAATATATTGAACTGTATTTGCATGTTTAGCCAAAGCAACTGTAATACCAAGCACATAAGTAATTGTTTCAAAATTCTTGTGAATTGGCATGGCTGCTACAGGTACCATACCAGACTGAAGGGCTGTGATTGGTCAGAGCAGTCTACCTGTGTGGGCTGCTGTTATGCCGCGGCAGATTGTTGATAGTCAATACAACATTAAAAAGTTGAAGAAAGGCTCAGTAATCTGCTGCTTTTCAGCAACAACAAACACCTTGCAAAGCCATCTCCACTTTGCAAACACGGCGTTTGCAGTGCAGTCGTTTCAAAATAGAAACTACATGATCGTGTACGTGCAGAGGCCACCGAAGCTTTACATCACAAGTAAATGAAAGAATGCAAACAGAGTTACTGATGGAAGTATAATTAAAGCAGGATCAGGCCTGATCATGTATGATGCATCCATCTGTTGTGGTGATGATCCGAGCTTAACTCTGATACATTTAGTTGCATTAAATTGTTTTGCACCACCTCATGGACGTTTGAATCTAAGGCTGGATTACAAGCTGGCCAGGATGGGCATTTATCCTTGTGGATCTCCTGAAAAGCTCCAAGCTCAGTGTGTTCTTGTTTGGAAATATACACCTTTAAACCACAATATGAGGTGATTTGATGAGGTAGGATTAAGATTTAAGGGGATCTTTGGGCAGAAATCAAACATCATGATCATGATCATGTTTTTAGTAGTGCTTAGCTCAAAATAAGAGTTGTTATATTGGTAGCACTTAAAGTATGCATCTATAATGCATTATGAAAATACATATAATACACTATAATGTGCCCATAGCATTATATAATAATAGGTATAAGCAGGGTTGGAATTAACCTAACCCTTGCCATCATCACCTGTAACACATTATAAGTGTATTCGTAATGTGTTACAATGTATTATATGTATGTTTATAATGTGTCATAATGCATTATAGAGACAGGCTAATAGAAAGTGTTACCATTATATCTGTTTTTTACCTTAGAGTATTCTCTTTACATCCGGTGGTGGGTACTTTAGTAACTCCTTACAAGCAATGCACATGAGTAAAAGAGTATTTTTTAAAGGAATGTGTACTTTTTTAAAGCCATACTTCCACTCTGTCTTAAAGCTGCAGTTGGAAACATCTGCTAACGAGCTAGCAAGCTAATGTTAGACGTAGCATGAGACTTCGCTGCGGAAATTTGTGCAAGCTCACGTTTCATTTTGTTTGTTGTCGCTCTCTCTTTCAAGCCCAGTTTGAACCGAACACTCTGTTGTCGGCAGAGACGGGTCGAAGGTAAGGATCCGACAGCTAATCAGCTCGTACTGACGTCACCTGTCGCCAAGAGGTGCAGCGTAGACTGACCAATCAGCACAGAGAGTGCAGAGAGCATCCCTGTTCTGGCAAATAGAACAGGAGTGATAGGATTTTTACCAATCTTGAATACAAAGGCATGATGGGAAAACACAGAGATCTCACTATACTCTCAGACCACATCACTGTCTATATGTATTAAAGGCTTTTTTTCAAATAGAACACAAAAAGTTACTAATGTTTACCCTGAAGTTACCAACTGCAGCTTAGAACATTTTTGCGACTGTTAGCAATCTAGTTTTATTACATGGCAGTTAGCAAATAATTCTGTTACACATAGTCTGCTGTGCATGTGTGGATTAAGTGTGTCGGAGCGTGTGTGTAAGGGGCTCCTCTACAGGTGTAGATGAAAGCGAGTCACCAGCTGCCTGGAAGAAAAAAGAAGCACCACCTGACTTTTGACCCTGAAGCAGTGATGATGGAGCAAAACCCAGAACAAGAGGCAGCTTCCAGTAACAACCTCTGGCCACAGCTTTTATACCACAAACTAAAAAAGACAACAGTCACATGCTGAGGTGTTTGCGGTGCCTCTGAATAAGACTGAGACCTTTGCTTTTAAAAATTCCTTTTTAGATAAAGTGCTTTGTTAAGCTTCTAAGTTAAAAATCACCAATGTAAAATAATTTATTAAAAATATATTTAAATATACAGTTACTATTACTTTGAGCAATTTATTAACCAGATACATTATTACTTTTACTTGTGTATTTGGCTTTTGCTAAGTACAAATTTTCAGTACTGCCCGTTCCTGCTCACAGAGGGAACAGGACCTTTTCCATAGAGAGGACCTTCTTGTGTTTTTCACATCATTAGTTGGGTATTTAGATGGTTCAAGTTTGCAGCCTCACAGCTAGATGCCTCTAAATCCCCCACACTGGACCTGACTTGTGCTTTATTATCTAATCTTGTCTGTAAAAGCACCCTTCACTCTAAATCTACATTTGTGACCTTCTTAATATCAGGTTTATTTATTAGGCGACAAGCAGCTAGTATATGCCACATGTTCCTCCGAGAACGTCTGACTCAAGGGCAGTGTGTTGTTACGGATAAAAGAACGTGACATAAAGTAGCAGACTAACATGTCCTTTCACTGTGGTCCCCTGGGGCGTGTTAGGGTCATGGTCAGGGTGAATGCAGCATGCACATGTTGACATCCATCAGGAAAAGAAAAGTAGATGCAGACTGTGGTGCTTTTCAGGAGAAATGAACAAGCAAAAAAGGCAAGCCAGCGTGAGGAAATGCTTTCGCAATTATGAAAAAGGCAAATCTTCAGCGTCATTGCAGCTCAAAACACGCTAAACTGGATGAGCTGCAAGGACAGATGTGCTCGGATTAAGTTATTGCTCGTCTGTGGAGTTTGGGTTCCAAAGAAGCTGCTTTCACAAAGCTGCTTTCCGACAGAAACAATGTTATGCAGGCAAGTTTTGAGGTGAGCGAGCTAATAGCCTGAAGTGACATTTGAATATCCCCGTGAGTGTGCGAAATACCGTCAAGCGTTTGGCAAGAGAGGTTTCAGGGCATGAAAAGTAAACATGTGCAACCAGCTGATGAACCTGAAAATCCACTATCAGTCAATTCATTGTGCTGCAAAGCAACAACAAGGTCAGAGCTGCGTACAGCTTGTATGTCCTCAGGGTCTTCTATTTAGAGTTGGCATCTCTGTTCAGTGTTGGGCAAGTTACTTCCAAAATGTAATATATAGGATATTACTTGTTACTTGCATGTGAAAGTAATAAGTTAACCAAAAAATTTACTTTCTGCGTCGAGTAATAAGTTACTGATTATACTACTTTTGCATTACTTACGTATGATTAAGCACTAAAAATAGAAGTGTGTAATATTCTTTTGGTCTAACACAGCAGTGCAGTTTGCTGCACTTTGAGTTCACACCTCGATCACTTTGACTTTACCATTAAATAGGAAGGAAAACGTTCCAAAATGTGAGCATATTTAAAGCTTAGATACATGCAGCGATCCCGCTGCTGCAGAAAAAGACAATGACGTCTCCATCTCCTTAGATGGTGTGCGCACTCACGCGTGGCACAGCGGTGTAAATTTGATTATTTAAATCTCAAGACATGCTTACGTGATCGGTCAGGATCTGATCTTCTTCCAGACATCCAAAAGTTCATGGAAATATTTCAGGCGCCAAAAGTTTTTAACTCTGTTTCACCAGGAGAATTTTGTCTGCCCTGTCAAGTTTATGGCTACAGGTAGTTTTCAGTTTGGCTGCTTGCTGCCGTGATATTACTGTGCACATGAACGTTACTGAAAGCATCCTCTTTAATCTTGAAAGTAAATCGTTAGAAAAAAAAATACACTCAAAACAATGCACAAAAAAGAAATTACATTAAAAGCTGGCACTGCTAGCCCTCAGTTTGGTGCTGTGAAATGCAGATCCACACAGGTGCAGGTCTTCAAACCGGAGAGATGAATTAATTCAGACGTGGATGACAGCGGAGCTGATCTGCACATCTCTGAAAATGGCGCAGCACATTTCCAAACAAATGTTTGGAAAAAACGTCAATGAACACTTGACTATTGCAAAGTTAGAGTGGAGGGTCAATTCTGAGCTCGCCACCAGATTGGGCCAACCTAACCTAATGTGCCTAACACATGTTTTGATGGTTAGAGGAAACCCATGCATACATGTGGAAACTCCCCACAAAATAGTCCTACCCCAGCCAGGTGTCGAAGCCTGGACCCTCTGGATGTTAGACGAGCGGACCTGGATTCGAACCCAGAACTGTGAGGCAACAGTGCCAATGTTTAAGCCACCGTGCGGCCCAAATTTGGATGGTAATGTGTTACTGGACACAGTAACTGTGGTAATATTACCAAAATTCATCAGAAATGTGCTTTAATACTCTATTACTGCCTTAAAGTAATGTCTATAATCGTTAATATAATATGGATTTTGATGGATTGTATAAAAGTTAAAATAGCCCTGGACAGTTGTGGGGTTTCCTCCCCCTGCTGCAGGAGTTTAATTATGTTTAAATTATTTTAAAGATTCCTTTAAGTTTTTCTTAAATGGGTGAAGCACAAACTGGTACATGCAGCTTTGTTTATACTTGCCATTACTCTGCCATTTAATAGAAATAGTTGTTTGCAGTCAGATGATAACAGGGTAAATATGTGTGTGCGTTTGTGTGTGTGTGTGTGTGTGTGTGTGTGTGTATAATTACACACACTCGGTCACTCCGAAATTTCATCTCTAATCAGAACTGAACCATCAGGTTGAGTTGGATTACAGTTCAACACAGCAGTACAACCGGTTTTCA
>JAQLOL010000016.1:5699632-5723993 GCA_029783665.1 Naso thynnoides | reverse complement strand
ATTTTTTAACAAATACCTCAATACTGAGACAGTATTATAAGGATGACTTTTGGTGATCTAAAAAAATATTAACCCAATGACATTTTTGATGAATAATCATTATTGATGTGGATAAGTGGATAAAGGTAAATTAAGGAACAGTGAGAACAATCTGGTTAGGGTTAGTTAAAAAAAAAAAGCATATACTTTGCTGGTATGAAGCCTTTTTAACCAGGAAGAGACGATACTTACGCCATATCAAGATATAATGATCTAATATCTGTGGTGATGTCTCGTCTCATATCACAATGCAATGCTATATTGGTATATTGCCCAGCCCCAGCAGGGGTGGAGGGCGGATGTAACGCACATTCAGCCCCACTGGCCACTATGAACGTCAATCAATATCTGTAACAAGTATCTGCCTGAAGGCCTGTTTTTGCTGGAAACATGTCAAGATGCGCAACCAAAGCGCACACTGACATCTGTTTCACAGGACCTGTGAGAGAGAAACAAGAAGCAAATGTTCAGGAAGGTTTTGTGTCACAGTAATGGTATGTGAAATAAGATACACAAGGTAACAGAAGATGGGAGACTGTGCACAGCTGAATATAATCTGAGTTTTTTCCACATGAAATTATGAGATGATCTTGAAAACATTGCTCCTGACTGTAATTTATGTTCTAATTTTACATCCAAACTCAAGCTTTACACCTGTGTATAAATGACAGGAGAGCTGTCTTGCTTTGGATGATGCTGATGCTCTCTGTTAACACTCGTCATAATGCATGCTGAAGTGTTAGAGGAGCATGCTAATGGGTTTGCTGTCTAATGGGACGATCTGCCAAAAGCTGCTGTGTTCTTCTAACCTGTGGAGTACATCAGTGTGGCTGCTGCTGAACAATTCAGAGGAAACTGCAGCTGGAAAACGGCATTGAGCTGAGTGGATGATGGCGCTATAAATGTGTGTTTCTGTGGAGTGTGGGACTGTGTTGATCATGCAGCTGTGTCCTGTCTCACCGTAGGAGCTTAGTGTGTGTGTGTGTGTGTGTGTGTGTGTTTCTGTGTTAGTGTGAGTGTATGTCAGGAGACTCTGGGGGCAGGAGAATGTGTGTGCCTGGCTGCATCTCTTCTCTCCATCCCGTCAGTTTTGATTGACAGATGAAGGAGGGAGGTGTATAATTTATCACTTCCCGGTTGGTCCAGTCCCACAATGCCCTGCAGCCAGAGACCAGGGTTCATCCCCCAGAGCAAAAGCCAGTTTATTAAACCCTTAATGGACATGCCACACACACACACACACACACACACACACACATCGACAGACTCTGTTGGTCTCCCTCCCTGGCTGCCTCTCAGTCATGTTTAATGTATAATGAATGAATGATTCATGGCAGGGGAGAGGATTTTGTATTTTAGGACTACTTATTCATTTATACTCACACCAGTCGCTTTTTAAAATAGACCCTGGGTGTGATTTTTTTTTCTTCTCCAGCGTGTATAAGGTCACCAGGTTTCCAGACCATCATCCAAATCATCTATTATGTGATCCTCATTTCCTTATAAATCCTGTATTTTGTCTTTTGTCCCAGTTAAGGCTGTTATGTCACAGCTTTTATAAAGCGCTTTAATAATCACTGCGCTACTTTTGATTTTTATTAATCCAGGGATTAGAGAGTTTGGGATGGCTGTCCTTAGTAACACCTGGCTTCAGATTCGTACTTACAGCTGCTAATCTTTTTTTTTTTTTTTTTAATTAAAAACTCGTCAAATGACTGTGTGTAATTTGAAAAGGGCTGCTGTAGTGATGAATGGGACTAAAGAGAATTATCACCTAGAGGTGCGCCTCCCCTCAGCTTTACAGTGCGTTTTTTAACATCTTTCAGCTTTTGTTTTGGGTTTCTTTTTGCCCACAACTTCAGTGTGTTAGTTCAGTCCGGCCATTCTAATAAACCTTTTCAGTGAAATGGCTCTGATAAACTGATAAAGCTGTAGCGTTGTTCGACATCGATACCATTTTCTGAAAATGCCTCTGATATCACCAGAAATGCTGGTATTGGTATCAGTGAGTACCGCTCTATGCACCAATCCAATACCACATCATTTATTAGCCACTTAACGGTACCCAGCTTGTTCCCAGTTAAATTTATTAGCTCTGACTAACGTTTCATACCTAAAAACAATTTTTCTTCGCCTGTCTAAAACAGTACACAGGAAACTGTGTACTGCTGTGCCGCCCTGTCAACGACTGTTTTTCAGAGCAATCAAGAAGGATGGAGAAAGTTGACGGAGCTAACAAAATGTCTAAGTTTGGCAATGTTTTACGCTGGAAAGTCCACCAACCAGTAAAAAGGTGATGTGTAAGGACTTATATTTTCTTGATATAAGTTGCTGTTGTATTGTTTTAGTGTGTTTTATAAATCCTTTTATTTTACTAAACTATGATAACACCTTACGTTTTAAAGGAGTTGTTTTTATGTGCTGGTATCGGATCAGTAGTCAGTATTGGCCACTAAGGAAGTTTATGTATCAGAATCCATATTGGGAAGGAAAAAATAGTGCGGAAACATCTTTAAAAGCTACACTTTCTGTTTAACAAAAGCAACAGTTTCCAGGGCTGAAAAATGAAGCGCACGAGAAAGTACCAAAAAACTGCAGTTCCTCAAATGGCCACTTGAGGCTGATTCCAAAAGTGAGTCATTCCCCATAGACCACCAATATTAAAATGCTGAAATAAACATGTTTACAGCTAAGTACAAAAACTGTTGTGCTCTCTATAGAGTGTGTATAACTCACTATTTTAAATTAGATTAGTTAGAAGTTTGGCCGCTTTGATTGTTAGTAACTGCTCAGCTTGGCATCACCTCAGCTGATTCGTGTTTCTGAACATGACCTCTTGACCGCGTTTTTGCCTTATGAAGAATATTCATGCAAATATCTTACAAGTAATGTGGCTTTTGTTATAGATTATATTACTAATAGATCATATAAGAAGTCTGTACTTTACCCACGCCAGATATCTTCGCCTATTTTTGGATTAGCCGGTAGTCATGCAGTCAGTCAGGCACAGTCAAGATTTTGGCTGGAGCCCTCACACTGAGCTTCACACAAGCTCCTCTGAATCCTGTGTATAAGTCACAAACTATAGTGGACACTGTGGATCACTCAGCAGCCGAAGAACCTCGTATCTCCCTTGGGTGTTAGTAGAGTGCTAAAGAGAGGTAAAAGGAGTCTGAATATTGGACTTCCATTCTCCTGGTGAATAGAAGCACTTCTCAAAATAACTTTGTATGTCGAGTTAAAGGGTGATAATGTGTTTGTGTTTGTAGCTTGCTGCTGCTTCCTGAAAGTAGCCCACAAAACCAGCTGATGCAGATTTACATAAAAAGAGAGGAGACAGCCGCTACCCAGCGGATGGGCACGAGTCCCACTTTATAAACTTCTCCGTCTCTGTTGTTTCAGTGCGCAGAGGTACCGTCTTATTTACTTTACCTGGGATGCTGTCTTTGTGTCCGCATGGTTTTGATACTGTTCCCACCACAGATATACACACTATATGTGCACACATCACACATGAGCGGGCACGGTGTGTGCACGCCACAAAGACAAACAGGCAGGAGGTGATATTTGATCAGGGTGAGCTGCAGGCTCCTGCTGTCAAAGAGGAGCATTTATCCGACCTGCAGAGCGTCTTTTTCCCGTGTGACACATGTCAAATCAAATGTATTCAAATATTGCTTCTAACAAACAGCTATGTTTGACATCACGAAGATAAAAGAAATGCAGGAAACTGTGTGTTATGCATTTGTCTTTTCAAGGCCTTTTTTCAGTGCGTGCCTGGACGTGTAGGTGTGTGTGTGTGTGTGTCTGTGTGTGAGGAGGGCAGATGGTGTAGCTCTAGGAGTCATCTCTCTACATTAGGGTGCACAGCAGGTGGTGGCCCCGCATGTATGTGTGTGTGTGTGTACATATATGTGTGTGCCGTCATGTCCTGCACAGCCGAAAGGACCAGTGCACAAGGACATCTCCAGACCTTGCCTTGGGCCTGTGTCACGAACGCTTATGTCTACTTTGCTGTGTGTGTTTATACGTGTGTGTGTGTGTGTGTGTGTGTGTGTGTGTGTGTGTGTGTGTGTGTGTGTGTGTGTGTGTGTGTGTGTGTGTGTGCAGGACCAGCAGAAGGACACAACCAGTGAAGTGAGTTTAAAGAAGTGATGCTGTTTGCTGCAGGGCGATGAAAGAATGGATGGATGACAGAGCCGATAAAGCGAAGTGACAAAAAGGACACGAGTATGAAAAGAAGAAGACTCAGAAGGAGAGAGAAAGGGACTAAGTGGTCTCTTGCGATTTTGTTGCCGCAGTTTTTATCTTCTCCAGTTTTCAGTTGAAGTGAGCTTTGACGGACAGATTGAGGAGGGAAAGTGTTTATTTCATTAGCTGTGGGTGTAAAAGTAGAAGAAACTACAAAAACTTGAACCAGAACTTCACAGATACAGCAGATTGGAAGATGCAGTGCACTTTAGGAACAAATGTGTGTGTATGTGTGTGTGTGCGTGCGTCTGCCGTCTGCATCTGCTTCAACTGACTGCCATGTCCCTCCTCGCATTGGCTGATTGTCAGGAAGTGTCATCCCTCTGAGAGCAAATCAGAGCATGGCTTGCTGTTTGACTGCCTGGAGGCTTTTAGCTGAACAGATGGCTTCTTAGTGAATGAGAAATGACATTCATGTGAAATGTTACGGGAAACAGACACAGACTGACTGGATGAGGGAGTCTGGATGGAGGCAGGGCCGGGCAGAGAAAATGTCTTCGATTCAGTTACGGCCAGATGTCACTGTGTTGGGATCGTTTTTTTTTTCCTTTTCACAGAACAACACAGACAGACTCTAAGTGGAAAACCATGTCAGTGCCGACTGCTATTTATGAGAATATCCTGCCATGGCACTTTGAGCCCCATACACCATATCAGGAACAGAGGATGGTGGTGCCAGTTTAAATCTTTTAGTTGACAGCTGCAAAATTGATGGCTGTGTTCCTCAAAGGATTTTCCTCACACTAAATTCTCTTTCTTCTAATTTTCAACTTATAACAGTGATTATCATTTAAAAGTTTCCTTCTTTAGCAATTATCTTGATGGAGGTGAATAAATAAATGCTACTTTTATCTTATTTGTACAGACATCAGACTTCTGCCCCTTTTGTTTTTGCTTTTGAATGCACTTGCAACATCATCACCTCCTTACCTCAGCCTGCAGAATAGAACAGGGTGTGTGCAGGAGAGCTTTTGTTCTCTCCTTTCTTCTTCTGATCTCCTATTTCCCAAATTGTCAGGTGAGATAGAAAAGCCCATTAAGTAGAGGAATGCTGTTTGTTCTCCTTTCAGGCGTTTATAGGCTTGTTATTCTGTTTTTGAGCTTGCATGTTAAGCAGAGAAAAAAGAGAGAGAGAGTTCATGTCTGCCTGTGTGTGTGTGTGTGTGGATACTGTGTGTCAATGGGAGAATAATATTGCTCCTTTGAATGGACGTATGGATGAGAAATCCTTAAAATTGGACTTTTCTACAATTGCCTTAAACAAATCTTTGACATTTCTGTTCTTATGTTTCTTAAAACTTGTTGACTGAAATAATACAGATATACTGCATACTGTATGTCTACATAATCATAATATTGGCCCATTTGACTTTAACTGTCAGATGTTGGTCTCTCTTCATAAACCCTGTGCCATTTAAAGTTGTCGCAATATGCAAAATAATGTAACTAAAATGTAAGTAATAATGTCCAGTGAGTCGGTCATTGGTGCGAAAAGAACCCTGGCAGGGTGACACAAGATCCCAGGGTCCTGCATCACCCTGTCAGGGTTCTTTGCGCGATAATCAACCAATCAATCAGTCAACCTTTATTTATATAGCTCTTTAACAACAACCAAAAGGTGCCCAAAGTGCTTTACATGACAATCAAAACAATAAAATTAACAGGGATAAAACAAACGTACAAGTAACAGAAAAACACATAAAAGAGGTGTAAAATATCATGACACTACTTGGTATTAAAAGCCATTTTAAATAAATAAGTCTTAAGTTTAGCTTTAAAAAGTGCTGGGTCTGTCACTGTGCGCATTACGGGGGGTATCATGTTCGACAATTCATACTTTGTCCTCGGGACTTCTGAAATAAGTTGATCAGTGGACCGCATTGCACTGCTATGCTTGCAATAATGCAATAATGCAATAATGCAATAATGAGCGGCTCACTGGATATTATCCTGCTTATTACATGACTGTTTACTAAAGAAAACAATAATATGAGGGAAAATATTGATCTAAATATTGTTTTAGTAATTTAAAAAAAAATTTTATGTCTTCTGCTAAAAACAGTCTGTTCAATTCTACTGTTGGAACTGCTTGCATGGCAATATAGTGTTAAGTGTTTCCTGTTTTGGATCTGGACCGTGGTTGGGAAACAGGGTTGGAGTTGTTTCTGCTTCACTTTACCAGCACTGGTCAAACAGGACACTCCACCTAGGTCTTGAGAAGCTGCAGTCTTTATTTACCGACAACTTAAGTCAACACAGTTTATCGAAACAACTGTCAAACTTACTACTAACTGCCTGCTCTCTTCACACACGCAAAACTCAGCTGCAACAGTCGGCTACAGGCTCTATTCTCAAAGAATAAACTCCCAAACCAGCGGACGTGCTTGACACTGTGACGTTGATTAAAGCATTAAAAACACGCCATGCTCAGCCTGTCACCTTTTCATAAAGCACTCTAAATGGATGATAGACACACAGACTCCAGACTCCTGTACATAGATTGATATGACATGTGATGTGAACCTCTCCTGCCCATGGATGGGCCGGGTCCAAACAGTGTCCCTAACAACGGTCTGTTATTCATAGCAACAGTCTGTTATATAGAAATAACAGACCTTAGAATACTGTGATTGACCAATCGGAGTCAAGTGTTCGACAAAGCCATGTAATAAAATACATGTAATATATTTAACTAACCCTGTATCTTGTGTCTTGTTTTTTTAGAGACATGGACGCAGGCTTTGTTGTTGTCATTAGTCATGTTTAATTTATTGTTTGATTGTTCAAACACACTGAGCGATGTGTAATTAGTATTATGTATATATATTCTTTTGCCTCCCAGTCAAAGAATTAACATCACAGGCTTTATTCATTAGCATCACTCTTTAATCTGTATCCCCTGATGAGTTAATCTGTGGCACAGTGAGTTCTTTTCTTTGTAGTGAGTTTGTTTGATCGGCCGTGTTGTGTGATTCTGAAACATCTGTCTCTGATTTAGGAAATCGTTCCACCTTTGGATATTTTGTGGTTGTCACTGAACATTTCAGGCCTTTTTCATTAAGGGGGAACAAAGGTCAGCGTTGTAGAACCTGCAAAATACTTTACATACACACAGAGGTAAACAGTGTGGCAAAAACTCTCCCACCAGCACTTCAGAGATGTTCAGTACACAGCTGTATTCTTTCCTCCCAACAGCTGGAACATGAACACACACACAAACACACACATATGCTTTGTCCTGTAGTGGATGATGACAGAGTAGGAGGGAGAGTGACTGAGAAAGCAAACAAGAGCCGGAACACAAACCAAAAGCTTTTGGGATTTTATTCATACGATGGTCTGAGATTAAAGGGAAAACTATCACTGAGATCGCACACATGAAATGGATAATGCATCATTTATTATATATTATTACCATGCATAATTTAGTTTATCGTATTTCTCCTCTGCAATGGATTAAATTCTGAATTAATATATGGAGGAAACATTGAAATAGAGGCAAATAGATAAAAGGATGTTTGAATAATGGAAATAGAAAACAAGACAAACAGTTCTGTTGACGGCTGTTGTCTGTGTGACTGTACGGAGCGAAAAAAGTCAGAAAACTAGGGTGAAATGAGTGATGAGGACTGAGAGAGATTAAAAGAGTTAATCTGTAGCTCAGATTGAGTCGGAGGGCAGGGTGAGACGAGGGTTACTCTCATTCTCCCTCCTGTTCTCACCCCTTATCTCCATCTCTTTAAACTTCTTGCTGGGAATAAGTGCAGTTTGATTTTTCCATCATGTCAACCATTTATTCCAACAAGAGTCTGCACATATTTATATTGACATTGTGCAGCACAGTTTCCCGTAAACCTCTGTAGCTTCCAGCCCTCTTAGTGCGCCTTTTACGATCGTAGTTGGATGACTGACAGCAGCACTAATGTGAAAAAGTGAATCTTGAAATCAGAACCCTTCTCTTTCCCTTTCGCTCCACAGACACCATTCTTGGTCCAGATAAATTCGGGGGCGTGGCCAACTTCAGCACCTTCCTGCTGGACCCAAAATCAGGCATGCTGCTCCTGGGTGCAAGGGATGCTATAGTGGCTGTGAACACCAACAAAATGATCCAACGACCAGAAATGGTAAGTGTGTGTGTGCGTGTCTCTTACTTGTCACATTCTATTATTAATGTCTTCTCGTATGAACGATCTGTCTGCTAAATATGAAGCTAGAACCAGCAGCAACTTAATGAATTAGCTTTAGAGAAGCTTGATGGCATTTTTCTTTGAGTTTAGACAAAACTGTGCTAACTGCTTTCCCTGTTCTCCTCCACTCTACACCAAGCTAAGCTAGGCTAAGCTAAGCTAGCTGTCTCCTCATGGCCGTGGCTTTTTGACATACAAACAGCGAAGGGGTATCATTTTTCTCATTACTGTAAGCAAGGAAGTGACTGAGCATATTTCTCAGACTATTTCTTTTAAGTGTCTTGATAGTGGTGATTGATCATAGGGAAAGAAAACAAAGGAGCAAATATTAGAGTGAGACTTCGAATGGATTTTGTCTGAAATGTTTGACTCTATTATTGAGTTTTCCACCTTGTTATCGCTTTGTTATTAGAAAAAAAAAGAAACAAGCACATTTCTATAAAAATTAGTTTTGGGCTGATTGGGATGATCTGGATTTCTGTTTGTAATCATAACATATATACTTATTCGACTTAAGCATTGGATTAAAAAATCCTAAGAGACATTTGCAGGGCCATTTTCTGATTTTAGAGTTTGTAGAGGTTATGTGAGAGGATTTGTTCTAAATGGGTTTTCCTGTTAAGTAAATTGAAATACACATTTGAAATAAAGCCAGGAACTTTGGGTGTTGTGCTGTGAAATGTCTAAACTGTGAATTTCTTATCACCTACTGATGAACAAGGTACACTGATTCTTTCTTTCTGTTCCAGATTGTTTGGGATGTGCCGGAGGAGAAAAGAAAGTCTTGTGTCGCAAAGGGAAAGACAGAGGTGAGAGATGTGTGCGTGTGTGTGTGTGTGTGTGTGTGTGTGTGTGTGTGAGCATCAACAACAACAGTTTACCAAGCAGTATCAGCTTCAGCATTACAACTAAGGTAGCTAGGATGCTCAATAAAGTCTCAAAAATGCCTTTATTTCAGTGAAATGTGGTGAAATTCAAAGATGGACAAAGCTAGTGGAAGGCCTTTTTTTTCAAACTATTTTTTACAGTTGTACAGGAGATGGAGAAGTAAAAGGCTGTTACAGACAGGAAGGAGTTTATTTGTTTTTTTTATTAGAAAACATTGATTGCAGGATTACATGTGAGTCAGATGGATTAAGAAGAAGAAAAGAGGGATGGAAACAGGAAGGGGAGGAGTGCTAGATGGGAGAGAGTAATGGAGGATGATGAGATAGAGAGAGATGCAGCGCAGGAGAGAAAAAACTAAAGTTAGAGAGACAAGAGGACAAAAGACACAATGCAGGCAGCAGGACGACACGGTGTGCCACAACTGTTACTAAACTAAGCTGAAGTTTAATGTCAACAATCCACTGATGTGGCGGAACAAGACATCGTAAACGTAAAATCTTTTTAAAACTACAAATGTACATTATTGTTATGTTAAATCTATCCATCCAGTCCCAATTCTGCAAGAGAAATCTCACATTAAGTGTCCTAAAGTTAATTCGCGTGTTAATGACAAAAATTACAACAGTTACATTTTCAGTTTTGGGGCAAACAAGAACAAGCTTGTGTTTGACAACAGTCTTTAACAAATGGTTGATGAGTTATGAGAGGAGGCTGAGCTAAAGTGTAGGGGCGGGGCCAGCAATGAGCATTGAAAGTGTGTGTGTGTGTGTGTGTGTGTGTTTGTGTGTGTTTTGGTGTTTTTACAAAGTTTGTTAATGTTTTGTGAATCTATTTGGAAATTATGGACTTTTTTGTCACAGGCCACTCCCACTGCCACGCCCCCTTTCAGCCAAATGGCATGAACACAAACACGTTTGCATATACACACTCGACCTCTATGCCAACATTTAGCCTCATATGGAAAAAACTGCGACTGAGAGAGTGTAATTTTTTTTTGAATGGACCAACGGACCAACCAATCAACCAACTGACCAACAGAGTGACCTATAGAGCTGCTGGTCGCAGCTAGCAAGCTCTGTCACCTGCCAGCTTTTATCACTATTCTGTTTTCATACTGTAATTTATATTTATGACATTTTATAGCCACTTGGGGGCAGCACATTTGCACATAATTCTGTTTAGTTTTAAACTGTCAATGTGGTGTTGGGTGTTGGGATGCAATGACTACAGCTGCCTTCTGCAGATAGCAGTTGGAGTAAACAAAAACAATAAAGTTTCCTTAGAATCAAAACAATGACACACACACGTGATTCTCTGGAATTATTGCAAAATTGCTCTATAGCAGGCCACACACTAGAGGGTAATTGGGCAGACCCCTCTCAGCAGTGGGATGTCTTCTGGATTTGTAGTAGTCAATGAGAGCGAGCAGGCTGGAAAGTGTCACTAATGATGCCTAATGTAGCTTACTTTCTAATGTTAGCCTGTAGCATTATTTGCACTGTTTTATTTCCAAATAGCCTCCTTTGCCTGTTGCAAAGTGTTTGAGCCTCTGATTCCACCTTCTCAGTCATGACTCCATCCATTTTTTTCTCGTTTGTTTTTCAATGTAAAACATTGCACACACAATATTAACAAGCTTCGGACAACTATTCTAGCCTATTTTTGTTTCTTCCTGATGTCTGTTAGCTCCCAAAGCTCTGAAATTGGCAACTTAAATCATTTAGTATAAACACCAGGTGTGTGAACCTGTGTCTTCTGACTTTAAGAGTAAAATATTGAAAATTTGCCAAGTGTGTCATCATGTCTGTAGTCTCCCACATATTTAAAACCAGTCAGGAATTGAAAGTCCTGTAGTTTGTATTATTAGGTAAGCGTCTGTTAGCATGAAAGCTTTTTAGTGCCTCTGTGGCAGAACATTTAAATTCCATATTATAAGGAAGCATAGTGATGATTATCATCATAAAATAAAGTGAAATTGAACATAATGGAGCCATTCAGTTCACCCTACGCCAGACTGTGAATGAAGCTTAGTATGAACGAGGTTAATTTGGACCAATGAAATAGCTAATCCCCAGCTGATCCCATTGTTCCAGCCTGAGCTCTCTTTCTCTCCCCCTGGCTCTCTGTCCGTCTCACGTGGAGCTCTACAAGTGTGAGGGTTGGTGGTATGGTGCCGGGCGCTGATTTAAGTGACATGATCCGGGCATCGGAGAGGATCAGGTCCTTGGGGTGAAGGTGACTCAGGCCTGGCACGCTAAGACACACAAACACACACAAGTTGAATAAAACATCTGCCTGCGTCATGGTTTCATGGTAACCGGAGGGATGATAGGGGTGTTTTTCCATAACAACTGTGGACTGAATATGCAAGTGTAAAGAGAAGAGAGATTTTAAAAGAGAGGCAAACAATACAAACACATCTTCTTATTTATGAGATGTACAACGAAGCAAAGAGATGTGCTCAGTGCCTTTCATTTATTCATGAAAATGAGTGGTCTTGAGTTGCACTTGGATTGCCTGTGTGACTGAGTTGGTATGAATGATTTCTGCTGGTAGCATTGGGGGTCTCAAGTGTCCGTCCCAGCAGTGGAGGTCTCCAGTTTCCAGTCAGAATTATTGATGCTCCAGCTGTTCTCAGAATCCTCTCCAGCCTTTCATCTAAATCTCAGTGTGGTCAATGTGGGAACACTTCAAAACCAACAAGTTGGTCCAGGAGCACTGGATCAAAACTGACAGATATCATACATATATGGAGATATATGATTATATTTAGACTTTTTTAATGCTTATGTAATTTAATTGTATCTAATTTAAATAATCGTTGTAGTCAGACTTGAGCTGTTGTATGTTATGTGTGTCCCATATCAAGTTAATTGTTTATGTGGTAAATTAATGCGAAACTTTTTCTTCCACGTTCGTAAAATATTTTGTAATTCTGAAACTGAGTCATACAATTGATAATCCAAAACATAATAAGTGAATATCTTCAGTAAACAGTGACCATGTTTCCCCCAGTGTTTGAAGATGAACCTGAATGTATAACTTCCTCTGGCTTGTGTTTATTTCTGGGTGTTTCTCGCCCCCTGCAGGTTGACTGCAACAATTACATCCGTCTGCTGGAGTTTCTGGGTGACGGACGCGTCTACGTGTGTGGCACCTACGCCTTTGACCCCCAGTGTGCCTTCCTGGTTAGTTAATGTGTGTGTGTGTGTGTTTGTGTGTTTTCCTCCTGTTTGTCCGTGTCTGTATGTATGAGTGTAACTTTCATATTTGAGTGAGACAATATAGGGCAGATCAATGCCTGAGGATCCTATGATCTGTCACATCCCAGCACACACACGCACACAGCTGCAGCTCAGCATGGTTCCATGGTTCCAGACTGGTGTGTGTGTGTGTGTGTGCGTGTTTGCTTGAATGTATGTCGTTGTTCATGTGTGTTTGCACTTACAGTATGTGTATTAGAGCTCGAATGAATCTTTGTGACAAGGTGGTGATGCTCATTCACACCCAAGTCCTTCACCAAAGGGACAGCAGAAGGGTCTGCAAACAAAAAAAAAAAAGCACACACACACTGTCACCCTACCACAACAGTGAATTTATTAACACACACACACATTTTTCTCAGTAATTATGAGTTTAGCACTAATCAACCAGCAAAAGCTTAGATGTTGTGAGTGACTTTTCCCGAGGCTACTTTGAGCACTAAAGCCACTGAAGCTTTCAGCATAATAAAGCATAATTAGAATCCATTATACTGACATTTTAAGCAGACAACCTGTAGAGATCAAATTGCTTTTTTTTCCACTCTAATTAATTTGGAGAATAATAAATCACAAGACAGCTGTGAAAAAGGAATAATCTACATAATTACCCAAAGTCACTTGGCAATTCAGTGTTATTGTTGTAGTTCTAACTTCTCTTTTCCTGCTGTCCTCTAGGAGCTCTCCTCCTTTACCCTTGAGAAAGCCGAGGACGGAGGGGTGAGGATGGAGACGGGGAAGGGAAAGTGTCCCTTTGAGCCAAGTCAGCATTACACAGCTGTAATGGCAGGTGAGACAGTACAGCTGAATGACTAACTGACTGATTGATTCACTTTTTCTTTGCCTGGTTGATCGGGATATTATTTTTAGGGTTTTTTGTATCATTTGAATAAAACTCACTTAAATCTTCCTTGTCTAGATGGAATCCTTTACACAGCAGCCACCAGTAACTTCCTGGGAACGCTGTTTGACATCTCCCGGGCAACTGGCCCCGAGCAGGGACGCATCCGAACTGAGCGATCCATCAACTGGCTGAGTGGTGAGACACGCTTACATACTTGAAAATCCTTGCATCACATAAGACAAGCACAAACGCTCCAACACAAACAGACTTAAAACAACCTCGATTGTATGACAACACAGGACAAAGTCTAACTGTGTGTGTGTGTGCGTGTGTCAGACCCAGAGTTTGTGACCTCAGCCTTCATAGAGCAGTCTGCAGACAACAACCCGACGGGAGACGATGATAAAATCTACTTCTTTTTTACTGAAGTGGCCAAAGAGTATGACCTCTACACCAAAGTTAAAGTGCCCAGAGTGGCAAGAGTCTGCAAGGTAACTAAACGTCTCGATTGAACTAATTGATCGCCTAGCCTAATACACCAGGGGCCTTAATCTTTAACCCCTTGTCTGTTCAGTCTGATGTGGGAGGGATGAAGACTCTGCAGAAACGCTGGACCACCTTCCTCAAGGCCCAGCTGGTGTGTGAGGACAAACCCAGCAGTCAGCGCTACAACATCCTAACTGATGTTTTCACCATGCAACACACACCAGGCGACCCCAGCAGCACACACTTCTATGGGCTGTTCACCTCGCAGTGGTAAGCTAAAGAACGAGCACAGAATTTATCACAACTGTATGTCTGTGTGTTCAGCATGAAGCTTCAGCCAGGAAACAGCTAGCTTAGCTTAGCTTAACATTAGCAACGGATGCAAGGGGAAATGACAAGCCAGGCTTTGTCCAAAAGTACAAAAACATCTTACGCTCCCTGAAGTTTGGCGCGTTACAACAAGACAAAGCCGGGCTAGCTGTCTCCTCCTGTGTCCTGTCTTTATGCTATGATAAGCTAACTGTGAGTGGTCTCCGTCTTCTCATCAAATTTTTGTCAAGAAAAGAAATAAGCTTACCTCTAAAAATGGCAAATGTTTTTTTTAAATATTGAGCTTTAATGAGTTTTTCTATTTTTCCCACAAAACTAGCAACATCATGACTTACCGACCATCTTCTCGTTTTCTTAGGGAGCGCGAAGAGTTATCAGCAGTGTGTGTTTTCAGTCTGTCAGACATCAGCAAAGTGATGGACGGTCCCTTTAAAGAGCTGAAGAAGACCTGCGAGAACTGGATCAACCCCGAACCTGTCCCCTCACCACGGCCGGGCCAGGTACCGAACTGTACAAGCACAAAACTGTTGCATATGTACAATCACCACTCTACTTTATACAAACCTTTTAATACATTCTGCTGGATTAATGTGAACGACTCTGTCTTTACTTTTTTTTAGTGTTTGAACAACGCTTTGAAGGGCGCTGGAGTTGAGTCCTCCCTGAAACTTCCCGACAAGGTGTTGACATTTGTGAGGGACCACCCCCTGATGGAGAACAGTGTTACTGCAGCGCCCCTGCTGGTCCGGAAGGGAATCACATACACCAAGCTGGCTGTGACGCAGACTGGCAGTGGAGAGGAGCAGAGAGGAGCAGTGCTGCACCTTGGAACAGGTGAGGGAAGGGAGGCAGAGAAAGCAAGGAAGGAGAGGATAAGTGAAAAGATTAACTGGCTGTTAAACTCCAAAGTTACTGCTGTTGAAAGTTTTAAAAGTAAATTTTTCTTTTTTTGGATAAAAGATGAAATGTGTCATTTACCATCCGTTTGTGTGTGTTGCAGATCGTGGGGAGCTCCACCGGGTGGCAGTAGTGGGCCAGAATGCCACTCTACTGCAAGAGATTCCTCTTTTTTCCTCGCAGGAGCCTGTTAACAACATATTATTGTACCAGGTAGAGTGTCTGCACATTCATTCAGACACAAACTGCACAAATATAAAGCCATGAATGCTGTTAGTAATCTACAGTGCTATAAAATATCAGTTTCTTTGCTCATTGTTTCTGTAATGGCTTCCTGCGTTTCCAGGGTCAGGCTCTCGTGGGCAGCCCTCTGTCTCTGGCTCGTGTCCAGGCTGAAGGCTGTGCTCTGTATCCCAGCTGTGAGGTGTGTGCCAGAGCCAGAGGCCTAGGCTGTGTGTGGAGCACAAAGGAGGAAGCCTGCAGGCCCACAACAGCAGAGTGAGTACTACAGGAGTATCACAACTGACTGGAAGACTTCCAAAGATTAAAAAAAGCAAACAGGCGAAGGATTGTGTAGAAATGTGCAAAAACAGTGTTTTTTCTTTATAGAGTGTTTAAATTGTCAAAATTGCAGTTAAATAAACTTAAAATCATCTGACTCAACCTTAATTACGGGGTCAGTATATAAAGTACAGTGTTCAAAATGAACTGGTTTTACACTAGAATTTACAATTCCCAAATTTTCACTGCACAGGCCAAGCTCAACTCCCGGTATGGGGACCGTTTCACATCTTTCGGTCACCATCATTACACCGCCACCTATTGTCGTGTTTCCATAGCAGCTTGAAGGAGATATCAACAATAAATAAACAGCACAAAGTTCTATTTTAACCTCTATTAGGACTCTGGAGTAATTGATGCTCAAGTGTAACATATATTACCACATTTGTAGGTTGTTGTTTTAACCAGTGCTTACAAAGTGTAAAACATGTAGAACAATCATTTATGAAAAATAACCAACAAACCAACAGCAAAAAGACAGAGATAAATAAAACCATTAATAATTGCAAAAGAGCAATAAAAGATAATTTTTAATCCCTGTGTATGTTACTTAATCATTTATCAAAATTGCAACTGAGTACTCATTTGTTGATGAGTAAATTATTAATTTGAAGAGCTCATACGATGATCTTGCACCACAGAAAGTTCTCTGTTCCTACTAAAACTTTATGCAAAAGCGTGACTCCATTTTGTGTGTGTGTGTGTGTGTCCAGGCCTGGACCAGGAGATATGGTGGATGATGCCTTGAGAAAGTGTGATAGAGAAGAGAGTAAGTGTATCTCAAATTTCAATTTTAAGCATTTTGAATTAACTGTTCCTCTCTTGTAGTATTATTGCAAACAAAAACAGACTTTCTCTTTATCTCTTTATGTTGGTGTCTCTTTCAACACTCTTCTGTCTTCTTGTTTGTTATCTTCTTCAGGACGTTGCAACCCGTCCATCAGGGAGCTGCGAGTTTCCATGGGTCTGCGCCTCCTGTTGCCATGTGTCCAGCTGTCTCCCAGGCCCTGTAGCTGGGAGCATCCTCCCGATAGGCACACCAGACAGCACCACTCTGACCTGGAGGTGACAGTCTCAGAGGACAGCCTGGGAAAATACACCTGCACTTGTCAGGTACGCAGGCAAAACTTATAGAAAGTCAGAGGAGCTCACAGGAGCAAATTTACCCCATTTAACCCCACATGTTTCTGCATATGTAGAGCAGTAATAAATGGCAGGTGGTGTGTAAGTGCAAACATGGCTGATAAGCAAATCTTGAGCTTCTATTGAGTGCAACATCTTTTTCAACTATTTTTTAATATTGTTAGTTATATGTAACTTAAGAAAAGGGGAAAATGTTTTCCCTTCACTTTCATTCAGCAGGCAGCTCAATGAACAGTAGGGCACAGCGAACACAAACAGATCAGACAACTCTCTTTTCTTCTCTGTCATGTCTCTTGTCTCCAGGAGGCGGGAGCAGGTATCAGAGACCCCACCCCCTGCTGCAGAGCAGCCTATGAGCTGAGACTAGAACACCCGAGTGCTGGAGGGACGGTGGCAACAGCAGGAAGTCGTCATGTCCTGGCGATCTACATCGTTTTATTCTGTGCAGGGTTATTTCTTGGCATGTTTCTTTTCTTCTTCGTGACCCGCCGGCGCAGCATTCGTCACCAAGGCCACCACCTGCCAGATAATTCTTTGTCGTCAGAGAAGGGGCGGGACTTGCTTGGCTCCTCAGCCACGCCGCAGTCTCCTAGCAGCTCCAGCTTGATGTCTGAAGGATTCAGACTGACAGAAAAACGTAACGGGACGGCAACCTCAACAACATCTACAACGCTCCTTAGCAACCAGGGTAATGGTGGTCCCCATGGCAACAGCTACAGTGGCACCCTGATCCGTAGTAACCCCAGCAATGGCCACGGGAATTCCCTGTATGCCAACTGCAACACAAGCAGCAGTGGGATGAAGTTTGGCTCGGAAATTTTAGCTGCAGACATGCTGGATGGAAGGACGGGGGAGAGGGAGAGGGGGAGGTCCGAGGGGTTAGAGAGGGAGTCGGGGGTGGGGGATGAGGTGGACGAGGGGCTAGGGGACGGGGTCGGAGATGGGATGAAAGGACTAGAGGAAGAGTTGGCCAGCTTTCCGATGTTTAAAGTACCAGCACCACTGGCTAAGTGTGAGGAAAGTTCAATATGAAACATTAATACAAATGTATTAATTGCACCATTTTGCATCCCTCAAATAAACTGAATACTGCTGTGGGAGAAATGCAAATATGAATACAGCCAAATGCCTTTTGAATGGGAGCTGTGGCATAAAGAGAGACTGCAGAGATATCCGAAGAATATATAAGTTTATGTGTACGTATGTGAGAGAGACGTGTTGAAAGAACTGCTGAACAGAAAATAGAAAAGTTCCAGTGTTGTGAGTCACACAGGAGGAGAACCACAGCTAAGTAAATGTCACATGTAGTATAAAATGTAAATATAAGTCTGAGTATAAAAGTCTGAACCTGACTGTTGGCATGGAGCTGCGAGTGAGATCATGCAATTTATATGTTACAAAGAATCAAAGATGAAATGTCTACATGTGAAGACATAGAAAAGCCATATTGTCACTCTCCTTATCTTCTGTTGTTGTTTGCTCGCTTGTTCTCCTCTCCTCATGGCACTGCAAAGTAAAAGTGCACTTTGAACATCTCTTCACCTCTCTCTGTCTCTCTCTATTACTATTCCTCTCTGACACACCACTCAAATCCCAGACCTTGTGGGTCCAAAGGCACCAAAGGACTGCTGAGCCGTAGACTGCCCAGCCTGATTGCACTGGTCCTGTCAGAGACTAAAAGAACCATGAAATCACTGCAGAGCCTTCAGATGGGCCACAGTGACCGTGACGGTGCTGTCCCTGCCTACACTGCCACAGAGGTCAAGATGGTGACCACGCCGAAGGTCACCTATCAGATTTGTGTCAGTGTGGAAAGCTCAAGACGCACAGTAGATGTAAGTTGCTGATGGTGTCCGGATCTGTCACATGGTTTTCAAAAGGAAAGTCATTTAAGTCTCCCAGAATGGACCCTGCCTGATTCAAAACCACGTCTCTTGTTTGTTGAGTGTGGATTTCAAAATTAAAGTGTTTTGTTTTGTCATGCTGTTTTGTAATAAAGCCAAAAAAGTTGCTGTTAACTGTGTGTCACTGTTGCCATCTGGTAAACATCTTGGTGTGAAACTGTAAACGTTCTAAAACAAAGAGTGATTCTTTCACTGTCCGGGGAAAAAAAAACAAACTGTAATTAAATTAGAGTGTGTCTGTGGCCACAAGGGTGTGTACCCTTTAAGTTGTATAAATAAATACACTGGTTATATCTTCATCCATATATGCTCACGTACACTTGTAGTTTAATCTTTAACTATACAGCTGCCACAATAATAGCTCTGTTATAATTAAAGTGTCTAAAAAATAGTCAGACATTTTGGAAAATATGCTTTGTAGACAGAAGAAGAAAGATGAGAAGACTGACACAGCAGGTTAGCTTAGCTTAATACTAAAACCAGCTTTGTTTAAAGACTAGGCACTGGTGGAAAAAGCTAGCATGGTTCAGTCATAATTAGCAAAATATTTACAAACTATTCCAAGCTAAGCTAACTGGATACTGGCTGTAGCATTACATCAGAGAGGCGGAGACGGTTAATAGGAAGTGAGACTTCCCACTGAACATTCATTTCCTGTGTCAGTGTCACATGGGTTTCCCAGTGGCCCCGCCCCTGTATGAGACTGGAAGCACCATTAGTTCTTATGAGAGAAGTGAACATGATCACAGATTGTGATCAATTCTTTTGTCCACTCGTCACCAAAATACATATTAGACCCATTTTTCACAAGACATAAATCTTCCGAACATTCCGACACAAAAATGGCATTTTTTAGACACAAATCAGGAGAAAATTGACTTTGTTCGAGACCTGTCCCCGCCTCAGCAACACACGCTCACAACATCTGAGAACTTCGTTCCTCTCTTAGCAACAGACATGAATTAGAAGTTAAAACTTACAATAAACAAATATGTGATGCAAAATTCAGCAGCTTTAATCCATTCATATGATGGTAACACTTCCAGACGAAGTGGGAGGATGGTGGTTCCCTAACTGTCTCTAAGGGCACATGACTCCGCCCACTCAGAAGACAGGAAGTGTATACTATTTCAAACCATTGGTGCAACGTACAGTGGGCACATTGTGTTATATTGACTATCTTTGGTTAAATGGCACGGACTGTTTCTGTGATTTCCATTGGTCATTTGTATCATCATATCCAAAGTGGAATAGGCTAGTAAATACTTAGAAATTCTAATTTTTCCATATTTCTCCTTTTCACGATTTCCTTATTTTGTAGGTTGTCAGGTTTGCGTTTGTTTTACATCACAGACACATGCACCTTACAGTGCTCTTTTTCTTTCTTTCTTTCTTTTTTTTTGGTAAAAACAAATGAGGGCTCACTTCACAAAGCTAAGGTCAGAAATGCACAACCAGTGGCATGTGCTTAATATTTTAGTGTGAAACTTAAATAAGGGACTTTTTTAAATGAGAGAAAGTAATAGATATTTAAATATTTCCTGACACTGCAGTGCTCCTTTTGTGGATAAATGATCCAAGAGTGTATCCTCCATCACTGAACCAATCACTTAAAGGTAGGTGACGATATAAACTAATACAATAAGAAAAAGGGAATGATACCTTTTAAAGGAATTACATCTTTTACACTGCAAAATTTTTCGTACCTTGTTAATATGACAGGCTTTATTTTTCATGTTTGGTATGTGGTCTGTTAAATACTTATACACCGTCCTTTTGACAGGGTTCATACCCAATATCATGGGTCCATGCAGGTCTTCTCTTCCGAGTTGCTGAGAAAAAGCACTGCATGTATAAATGCAGGCGTCAAAGTGTCTGGAAATGGAAGTGTTGAAAACCTCCTTCATATGATTTTTTCCCCCCAAGCTTTTAATTTATGTGATGCTCTTGCAAACAGATGTCAGTGTTAGACTTTCAACTTTATTTGTAGAAAATAGAGAACAGATAGTAAATATAATCGCAGATATAAGAATTCCTGTATTCGGACAAGAGAAAGGTTAGTTAAAATTTGTAATTTGTAAGAATTATGTCCCACTAAGTGCTCTTCCATTTGCGGCAGTTGTTGTGGGTTCATTGTCCTCTGTCTGCACAACAGAAGGAAGTTTCCAAAATCATTTTAAGCCATAAAGCACTTTGTCAGGCCTTGGGTAGCCGAACAGTATGAAGTCCCTCTGATAGATCTTGTATAACCTTATCTGGTCCCTCAGGGGCACTGTCCTGAACCAGTCCAACACAGAACCAGTGGTAGTCATGTTTTCATAAGGAGGAGGGAATTTGATGTGCTCTAACTTCAAGAGCTTCAGTAGATATTCAGCATCCTCTTCAAGAGTCTCTACATGGCCAACAAAATCATACCTGAGGAGTAAAACAAGGCACAGTCACACTTCAGTTGAAATAAGCATCATTTTGTATTGACACTGAATTAATTTGTATGAGGGAACATGCCAAGAATCTGAGATTTCAAGAAATGCTCCTCCTAATGAGAACTACATTCAGGATACCAAACAGTAAATGGGTACATCCCACTTCCCTCAATCTCCACGCTCCCCTCACTCCTCTCTTCTTAGGGTCCTTGTCCATATTGCGTTTTTTTCGGGCAGAAAAGCGCTGTTGGAGTGCTTTGGAGTGCTGGAATGAAGCACTTGTGCACTGGGAGAATAAAATGCAGCACATCTGCCTTGTCTGCATGACAAAAATGTCTTGATAATGACCACTGCATGATCGACACGGCTCTGCGGCTGTTTTCTGTTTAAAATCTTTTTTCTTTTTACTATGAGCATCAAATGGAAGATCCTTTCCCTCACAGTTTTTAGGATGATGGCTGTAATAATGGGATAATGGACCCACAATCGCGGCTCCAAGGGAACAGACATGGAGGAAGGAGGATGTGGGTGCGTGAGACAAGCAAACACAAATACACAAATGGGCTTCTCTCTCTCTGTTTTGATAGTTTCTGTCGGACAGATCGCACAGTTCCAGGTACACGGAGACGGCCAGCATCAGCTTCTCCTCCATCTTCCATCAGGGACTTCCTGTCAAGGCTTCCTGTCGCACACCCGACCAAGAGTGTACACCAGATACCATATATGTTGGATTTAATAGCTTTTTTTCAAAAATAACAGTGCTGAGGTAGTATCAGGCCTACAACACGACAAAGAAGACTTGATCATACTTCACTGATTTTGATATTTTTGGATGGACGTTTTTAGGTGGTTTTCATCATCTCCATGGACTGCCAGCTAAAAGCTAAAGTAAGGGGCTGGCATTTTTGGAAAAAATCCGTTTGTGGAATAACGCTTGAAGGAAAAAAAAATCTTCAATTCAGGACATCTAATGGTGAGTAACTTATACACAAAAAATAGTTTTGTGATGAGATATGGCTTTTATATTATTGTTTTCTCTTCTTTTATTGAGATTTACTTGAAATTCATTTTGGCCAGAACTAAGGCTAGTGCTATTAGTAGTATGGTCTGGTGTCCGTTTCACATTGCCGCCATCAATAATAACTTGGTTCTCGGATTTGAGGCAATTTTTGAACTACCAGCGGTTAGAACAAACGTGTAAGCTTCAATCTGTCCATTTTAAATGAAAAGTTCAGTTTCCACAGCCTACTTTTCTCATTTAAAGAGTGCGCCGTTTGAAATTACTTTTTGTCCGAATCACTTCTTTCTCTGTGGTCTCTTATCTTGTTTGTGTGCGTCTCACTCAAATAGCAGCTGGTAGCAGAACTGCTGAGTGGAAATCCAATTTGATTGGCAGAGTATTGTTACATGACATCATTGTCTGTCTCAAAGGTCGCTAAGCTAGGAATGCTGTGCTAGCTGAAATACTAAATAAAACTGTCTGCCAAATTAAATATTTTCTCATTATTTATCCATTAACAATGTTGGGGTCCAGATATGTTGGCATCTGGTTCTGGACCCAAATAATAATAGTGGCTAATTTAAAAGAACATATATGTGGCCAGGCCCGACACCCCTCTCAAGCGGTCATTATATGCATGTCACATCAGTATGAAATTGTTAAATCCATCCTCTTGCTTCACAGCAGAAGGTGCCAGATTAGAAGCAGACTACTTCTAATCGAATAATGTAATTGTACCCAGTGGTGCAATGCAGGGTATACACAGGTATACAGAATATTTCCACTTTCTTTCAGTCTGCACTGAGTCCATCCACCTCTAAATCCCCTCTAATCCTATCTGCTGCCAACCAGCTATTCAAAGAGACTGTTCACAAAAGAAACTACTGGCCCACAGACTATTTGCAAGGTTTTTTCCATACGTGAAAGGACTAAAGAATAAGAAATAGTTGACTCAAAATGCCTAATTATGTAATTATCTCACCCTATAGTCTGACTGTGGACAAGTATTGATTGCAAAATCTGTGCCTCTGTTGTGGCTAATGTTAATTCCGTAATGATCCTCCTTTATCCCTGAAGTCAAGCAGCAGAAGTTAAGTGACAGTGTACAAATAGGCCTATTACTGTCCCATTTTTGGATGAGCTAGTATGCAAGAATAGCCTTACATGCCACTGTTTATTACAAGAATAAGCAAGAATAATAATGCCCTGGCAGAAGCTGCTGACGGAAGATTTCTGACAAAAATCTCTGAATCATATGAGAATCAACCTTACATAAAAACCCACCATGTGAAATTTGTGTGTATTTGTAATATGTTGTTTTCTACTCATTAAACCCTCTAAACTTCCCATACAACACAGTCGCGACATTTTCAGCCACAGCCCTGCTGAGACAGGGGTGGCACAGTTGGTGCATCGGCCTCCAGTGGGGATCAAATGGCCTCTTTGTTCGCTGGTTTACCAGGTACTGAATAAAGTTGTAAAATGAGACGTGCACCCCTGAAGCAAACGCCTCGTCCACTGTCTTTGGTGGATTAGGCTGGTTGCCATACTGACGAAGAATGTGCCGGGCAAAGACTTGATAGTATTTGGAATTTAGCTTCTGGAACTTGCTCCGATAGGCGGAGATGAGACTGACAAATGGATCCTGGACAAACATGGATTTGGTGTATTGCTTCACTTTGCCTGTAGTCAATAAAACAAATATACATTAATCCTCTGTTCTGACTGAATGAACTGCTAATGACACTAATGAGAATGTGCCAGTTTTAACCACAGAAACAAAGGTGAGTTCGCTTTGTAGGCTACCTCTAACTTAAAGGACACGTCTAACGTCAATGAAAAGCACAAACTAACCTTCATCTCTGTTATTGGAAAGTTTATCAGCTGGGTGGACTGGGCCATCACCCTCTTCCAGTTGGTAGAACCCACCTAAGTACAAAAAGGACAAAGAGTATAATAAAGCCCTGTTAGCAGCTCTGTGAATGCTTTCAGTAAATTGCTAGCATGCTCACAATAACAATGCTCACATGCTGATGTCAAACAGGGAAAATGTTTAACATGTTGACCCTTTTCATTCAGCTTGTTAGCTTAAAAATACTTATCAATTAGCAAAGTAAAGTATGTAAACTACAGCTGAAGCTGTATTAC
>JAQLOL010000016.1:5682730-5699532 GCA_029783665.1 Naso thynnoides | reverse complement strand
TTTTTAAAATTCATTTTAAAATTTTAGTTCTCACTTTTAGAGCCTTGCAGGGTCAACTGTACATCACTACCCGCAGTTTGAGGTCCTCTGACCAGCACCTACTAGTCTGCTACTGCTCTGCCTCACCCACTACGCTGTCTGACCTGTGTTGTCACTTTTAAAAAGCACTTAAAGACTTTTTTTATTTAAACGGGCATTTGGTTAACTTGGTTTTATGTTGTCTAACCCTATGCACTTTGCTATTTATGATTCCTTGTGTGTTTTGTCTTCCTTGTTTCCTCTGTCTTTGTTTTAAACCCCTGTAAAGCACCTTGTGGTTTCTACCTGTGAAAGGTGCTTTATAAATAAAGTTATTATTATTATTATAAGTGCCTCCCTAAACACATGAAGAAATAAAGAAGATAAAGAAAGGTCTTTTTTATTCTCCCCACATATACTGAGGCTGAACATGCTGCTCGGGGCCCCCTAGTGGCTGTGTGGGCCCTATGCATCTGCATAGTCTACATATAGCAAGAAACGGCTCTGTGAAAAGGAAATGGTCTGACTTAAAAATCACCACTAAAAATCGTGTTGCTGCACCCAAGCGGACTGGAGGAGGACCACTGGACCCCAGCCTGGAACTAACAGAGACGGAGGAGCGTGTGGTGGCTCTCCTGAGATCTTCCTCTGTTTCGGGCACAAGTGGTGGAGAGATACGGACGCGCCGCCTGTGTGCGAGCCTGATAACGGTTCTGTAGCCTCTTTTAACAGCCTACGCCGTTGGCTTTATGTTTTGTACCCCACATTTAACTGTGTCCTCTTTATAGCTCTGGAGAGTAAGACATGTCTGCAGAATTGGACAGCCTCCTGAGTGTTAACATTTAATAGTTTAACATTTTCTCATTTAATGTCTTCAGATGAATCCGAGACAGGCACCAGTGCCTGGCCCTCCGCTGCACCAACCGGCCTGGAGACACGACCCAGCTGTGGGAGAGGGCACACGTCCGAGAAGCGATTAACGATGTCCTGCCTCTTTTGTGAAGCTCTCAGATGGGGCTGTCCTGGACGTGGCTCCCTGGGCACGGGTTCCTCCGGCTGCACCAGATCATCAAATGTCACGCGGTTATTTTGTGTGTGCAAAGCACCACACGCCAAAATGATGTCACAGACCTTTGGTGGCTTGTTCATCAGTCACCTCTGCTGATCCAAGGCGGAGCCATCTTCTCTAGAGCAGCCTGATGCAGCGCTCCACCGTGGCGTGTGTGCACACATGCGCACTGTTAAATCTGAGCTCCTGTTCTGTTGCTGGGTTGGCCTCTGTGAGCGGATAGCCTTTGTCACCTAATCACACCGAAATGTTAGTCATTTGACTACCTGCAGAATATTTATAATGCTATAGTCACTCACCAAGGAGATGACTCCGACCCTGCAGTGCGCCCTCATGGACCCGTGTCCCCACACTGCTGCTCTGGAATATGTAGGAGTCGAGCAAATTCCACGCGTAAGACGATAGACCGGCATGACAAATTACCTGGACATTTATGGAGTGATGGTTTTTAAGATCGATGAATGTGTAATCATTAACCGATGGTGGCTTCAGACACACGAGCACAATCAATCGCACCTATCACATGTGGAAACCCGGCAATCTCATAAAATTCACTCTCAATCAGCGTTTGCTGAGCGTCATTGTAAGGAAATGCAGCGTATTGTTTGGAAAGAGACTTGACAGCCGCTGGGAAGACTGCTGGCGTCGTCCTGCTGGTGGTGGGCTGTGAAATTCTGGCGATCTCCCTCTGAAAGGTCCTGGTGGCCGGAAACCCCAACGTGTAGAGCACCTGCACTGGCACAGGTATGACACTTGATCGTCAGGTTTTTCTCTTAAACTGGGGTTCCAAGTTGTTGCATAATTTGAGGGACAGATGCCTGGGACGACAAAACTGACTCAGGAGCCATTCATCACTTCCCATGAAGAAATCTTTGCGGTCCTGAAGAACCCCTCAGATGTAGAGGTCTTTTAATAGTTTCAGGTCTAAAGAGGAATCCCGCACACTGAATAACTTGCAATTAGAGCGATTAAATTCTCTCTCCCGTTAAAGAGAGTTGTAATAATAACATTTGGAGCTACTGTTACTTTTCTTTCTGTCTGTATCTTAACTTTTTTTTACCACCTATTTACTCTAAAAATACTGCCTACAAGTACTTGCAAGATACTGCTGCTGTCTTTATGTTTCTCCCCGACAGGTGGGGAGCGCGACTCGAGGATGAGAACCCAGGAGTCAGTGAGCCTAGCCTTGGATGTCCCGGCGCCACGGCCTCACCTCAGCAGCCGGCCCAAGAAAAATCCAGATTCAGATCAGATCAACAGCAGACCATCTCCAATCATAGACATTACATTATGACTTTATCTGGCCTGTCTGCCACTCTGACTCTGACTCTTTCTCTTTCTGTCTCTGTCTTATTTGTATTTCTTCTTCACCCAACCGGTCAAGGCGGATGGCCACTCTCCAGAGCCGGGGTCTGCCCGGAGTTTCTTCCCATGAGGGAGTTTTTCCCCACCGCCGTCGCGTATGCTTGCTTTGGAGGGTTCTGTTGGTTTCTCTTCCTGTAAAAGCGCTTTGAAATGTCTGTAGATGTGATTAAGCTCTTACAAATAAAGATTGATTGACTGATTGATTGGTACATAATAAATAGCTTCGATTATTGAAACCATGTGACTAGTAGTGTCTTTAACATAGGAGGGTAAAATCTCTGCTCATTTAATATGATGAATGACAAATTTTGAAACACTACAACTTACAGAGTCAAAAGCTATTGATTAGTATTGGTCTTCCAGGCGGAGGCGTGACCTGCTTGTGTATCTTTGCAGCCATGAACTCAAATTCACTCTTCTTAATTTCACCGGGCTCACAGTATGAGTCCTAAGGTTATAGTTTCTTGGAACAGTTGTGTGGAGTCTTCTACCTCAGGCTACGAGCTTATTAATCCCCCCTTGTATTTACCCCTTTGCAGACTAGTTGGAGCTGACTTTATATTTACCATCACACTTCTATCTTGCACAGTTGTCTACATCAAGAGGTTAACTTTTTCCTTCCCAAAGTTCTTTTCACATGTCTACATTTTGAGCGTGCCTGCTTTATTTTACTGTAGCTTATATCATATCAAAGACTTTTTTAGGCATTTGTTTTCAAGGAAAATGTATTCTCTGCAATGACCAGCAGGGGGCAGCATTTGATTAGACCCATTTTTAAACCTGTTGGCAGTGTGTTACATTTTAAAATGTGTATATGGACACATGTTGACCATTTTGACCAGGTCAGAATGACCAGAATGTCACCAGCGCAGAAAGAGTTTCATTTGTCATTTACAATTACATTTTGAGTACTGCAGGTCACACTAGACAGCACCAAAGTGGTTTTGTGATACTTTTTTTAAAAAGCCAAGATTGCCAAATCCAGCTTTATTTAAGTACAGATAGAGTAAAAACAACCATTCACCAATGACGAGGTTTGTTGACCCCCAACAATGTGAGAGCTACAGAAAATGTGTTAAATTGTTCAAGCCATTACTAACATTTCATTATATGATACTTTGAGATTAAAGTTAGGCTGAATGAAAATAGCATTGGAAATGAAAGTTTTCCGTGAATGTATGCAGTTTTTCTTTATTGTGAAATGAAGTACAGGCTTTCATTTGTTTATCACACTCAGCAATGCCACTTCGGACGCAGTGAGCCACCTGAAGTCAGAACGACCTATTTCAACATCTTCTATATTTGAGGGTATGTGCTCATACCTGCAGTGCAGAGAGTTGTGCCTTATTAAACATCCTGTCAATTTGCTGACTGTTGAAAATAAGTTGTACTATGAATAGCAGACCTACTGTATATTTAATACACTGTAAACTGAGCTGTTACTCTAATTACTACTAATCTGTATCAGAGGAAAGCATCACTGCTTACAAACCCATCAGCCAAATTACCACTTATGTTAATGAATGATGGGACCACGGTAGAATACAATTACACAGCAGTGTTATGGGGGAAAGGATGTGTACACACACACACCCACACACACATACAGAGAGACAGACAGACATAAACGCACAGATGAGATGAATACGTACTTAGACCGTCCATCTAATAATTAATCGGGGAAACTGGCAGCCCTGTTGTGCTGCTACACCGGGGGTCCTGATTTCACAGCCAGCTTCCGTCACCACTGCGTCAGCACTGATGAGCTCAGCGTTACCGGCAGGGAGGGGGAGGAGCTGATGAAGAGAGGGTGAGAGAGAGACAGAGAAAACTAGAGAGAGAGAGAGAGAGAGGGAGAGAGAGAGAGACGGGGTGTTGCCGCCTCTGAGACACACTCACGCATCATCACAGAGTAACAGCAGCAGGGCGAGGACAGGGCATCCCTCCATCCTCCTCTCTGGAAAAAAAACAAACAAAATAAGGCTGCTCTATCAATTATTGAAGGGCCACAGAGCTCTGTGAATCATAAAATACAATCAAAGCCGAGATATTGCGGAGATACCCCGCGGCGCCACACCGGGAGCGCGAGTCGGCCGTAGAAAAGAGAGCCAGCTCGGCGTGACAGCAGACGGACCGTTTCAGCACCTCGGACAGCGACCATGGCTCCAATGGTGGAGGAAGGTGCTCAGCTTGGTGAGTCCAGCTCTCTGTACTTCAGTCACAAAGATGAATGGGTGAAG
This sequence comes from Naso thynnoides, assembly GCA_029783665.1. NCBI lineage: Eukaryota > Metazoa > Chordata > Actinopteri > Acanthuriformes > Acanthuridae > Naso > Naso thynnoides. Next base: position 5,694,840 of record JAQLOL010000016.1, on the reverse strand, counting down.
GTGTTGATGCTGCGCTGAGTTACTCATCGCACGTCACTTTCTTAAAAGTAGTCGCCTCTAGTTAATTTGCTACATTTGTTTAACCTGTCTTTGTAAAAAAAAAAAAAAAAAAAAAAAATGTATTTAGTGATGACAGTACAGATGTGTCAGGAAATCTTGTTAAGAAATACTCAAGCAGGAGTGAAAAGCTTTGTCTCATGTGTTGCCTCATCCTTTAATCCCACAAACAAGGTGTTTGTGGTGACTCCCAGCCTCCATTTTGCAGCTAGCCGAGGGCGACATCCGGAAAACTAACCTGTAGTGTGTTTCTGTTTTTTGTTTTTGGTCATATTACTAACACAGGTCATTTAATATTATAATAGTGAAGCCTGGGAAGCCCCCGTTTGTTTTCACTAGGTTGTTTCCCCTGATCCAGCAGCTCCCTCACTGCCCTCCTGCCACCACATCCATCTGTCTGTTGTTGTTGCCTTAAAATCCCGCCCACCCAGGGCGTTAGACTGAAATATTAATGGGAGGATACAGGAGAAATCAGTATGTACAAGCACTGTGATCCCACATTTACATGAGCTTGCTTACTACCTTATTGTTCCCCCACTGACAGGTCTGAATATGAGGCAGTCCTTTTAGTGATACGTAGTAGACGGATGCTGTTCCTACAGCTTTCAGCATGATTTGCTTACGGGGAACAGAGTAGAAATGAACATATGCATAAGAAAATCCAGAATAACAAAGGAAATACCAATTTCACACAAGCAGACATGATTTAAATTTAGTCCCAATACATATCTCTTGCTTGCTGTGTGTGTGTCAGCATCAAAATCACCCAAGCAATAAGGCTGTTATATGAGAAATCTGATTCGTCATGATGTTGTACTGATAATCTAGTTCATATAGGCTAAACTACAGGAGATTTTATCCCATGAAAAATGATTCAGAAGACAAGCACGTGATGGATTACCCCCCACCTTCAACCGTCTCTCTCTCTTCCCCTCTCTCTCGCTTACTTTGTATGGGTTTCAACCTGAGTGCTTTCCGTGGGGCCGCCCTCTTAACTGCAGGAAATGCTCTGTGTTTCCTCCATTGAAATACACCCATTAACTCTAACCGCATGAGAAGGCAGCATGATTGCTGTTGAGTCACAGTGCAACACCATGAAACAAAGAGCTGAAGCACAAAGTGGCAAATATCCCAGAAATATGTCTCCATAGTAACGTTTTAGTGATGCTGTATAGACGATGAAAGTACCGTTGAAAGGAATTAGGTCCCTGGAGTACAACTTGTGTTGAAAAGAAAAGAAAATTAAAATGCTTTAGCCATTTTCCTCACTGAGTTTGAGCAAATCTTCTCCTGCTCTAGGAGGAAAATAAAGTCTAGCACAAGGCCTCTCAGAAATTTCTGGGCTGTAATTAGGGGGTGATGCTTTCCACAAAACAAATGTAACATAATCTATGAGAATCGATTTTTCAGGGTTAGATGAATGGGGTTTGTCTTCTGTATTGAACAGCATGATCCTGATGTTTCCTTTTCAACATCTAGCTATGAGTCAAAAAGTTGTCTTTAACCTGTTTACATTGTAGGTTTGTTATTGACTCAGACTGTCATCATATTGGTCGTTATGATACGAGATAACAGCAAAACTGAGTAAGTTTTTTTTAATCTATTCACACTGTGGCAGAGACACCGCCCCTTTTCTGTGGTCTGCCATTTTTTTTAAACCAGTCACCAAATGTCATTGTGTAGTTTTCCCGGCAGTTCAGCACATACACCAGCTGTTTCCTGTTGATTTACTGAAGCCTTTTTTGGAAGTGAACACAGTACTCATAGTACTTCATCAGAGTTGGACAGATTGCCTTGTTTTCATCCCTCTCTGAGTCAAGCCTGCAGCCTGCGTCAGTCAGACACACAAAATGGCTTCAGTTGCCTCAGTTGCCTTTTACTGTTGTTTGTTGCACAGTGGCTGTGAGGGTGTGTAGTCAGACATTTTAAATTAATGTTGTTTTTTTCTACTCTCTCCACCGTCTTATTCAGTCGCAGTGCCAGTGGGTGTTGCTGTGGTGAGTGTTTTTGGCCTCGTCTTCACTGTGTCAGCCTTTGCGTGGATCTGCTGCCAGCGTAAAAACACCAAATCCCAGAAGACACCTCCTTACAAGTTTGTGCATATGCTCAAAGGGGTCGACATCTACCCAGAGAGTCTCAGCGGCAAGAAGAAGTTTGCTGCACCTGCCACCACAACAAGTAATGACACCAGTAAAACTGACGTTAATGGAAACTGCCACACTACGTTGATCACGAGTCCTACTGGCTCCAGTAAACTGGCGTCAAGTCCAAATGACGCCAGACAGGCTTTGCATCTGGATCTGGAGAAACGGGACCTTAATGGCAACTTCACCACCAAACCATTTCATCACCACCACCAAAAGGTGCGTAGCTCGCCGGATCTGGAGTTGCCGTCTCCCCATGCAGGGTTCACCCAGCCTGGGGTGATGGACCGTCGTGACATTCCATCACCAACCAGCACCCTCTCCAGCCAGGCGCCCACCCCAGCTGTTGACAAGCCTCAGGGAGAGGAAAGTGGGCTGGGGACCCTCCACTTTTCCTTGGAGTACCAGCCAGAAAGGAAGGCTTTCATTGTCCATATTAAGGTATAGTATGTATTTAGAATGGTGTTTGTCTCTATATTCACTTTCCAATGCAAATCTAAATAAAAAGGGTTTGTTGCAGTCTTGACTAATTGATTGATATAATTTTTGGATCCAGGAAGCCCATGGCCTGACCCCAACTGATGAGCAGTCATTGACCTCTGACCCCTACATCAAGCTGACCCTGCTGCCGGAGAAAAAGCATCGAGTGAAGACCAGAGTCCTGAGGAAGACTCTGGACCCTGCCTTTGACGAGACCTTCAGCTTCTACGGGATCCCGCTGGCCCGAGTGTCCGAGTTGGCCCTTCACTTCATGGTGCTAAGCTTTGACAGGTTCTCCAGAGATGAGGTCATTGGAGAGACCCTTGTACCGCTGTCCGGGATTGACCTATCAGAGGGCCGTGTCCTGATGACCCGTGAGATCATCAAGAAGAACCTCAAGGTAAGAGCTTAAACAATTTGGATGTTTGAGTCCCTTGAATTACAAAGGCAATATAAAACAAAGAGTATGTAGTAGGAGTATTTCTGGATCTAATAAAAGCATTCGATACTGTAGATCATGATTTGCTGATTTGAAAAAATGACAAAAATATGGGATCAGATGGACAGCATTATCTTGATTATCCAGTTACCTACACAATAGATACCAATACGTAAAAATACATAATTTCAAGTCACAGTTACAGAAAGTCAGTCAGGAGTGGGGTGCCCCAGGGCTCGGTGTTGGGACCATTGTTGTTCATAAACAACATATATGAAGTGTCAAAAACAATTCTATTTATAGACAACACAGAATTACTTTGCTGTGGTGATAACTTGGAACAACTCTTGGATACAGTAGAAAAGGAACTGAGTAGGATGAAGATTTGGTTTTGATCAAAATAAATTAACACTGAATTTAAACAAAACAAAATTCATAACCTTTAAAAATCCTACCTACCAACTCAGACAAAAAAATTCATGATAAATAATATAGAAACTGAAAAAGTATCTGATATCAAATTTCTCAATGTTAATAGACAATAAATTAAGGCTAAAATATCTAAACCAGTTGCAATAATGAACAAAGCCAAAGACCTACTAAATCAAGCCTCGCTATACATTGTACTGTTCCTTCATACTTCTTACATTAGTTGCTGTGTGCAAGTATAGGGGAACACATACAAAACCAACACCCATCTAGCCTTCATCCTACAAAAGAGAGCTATTCAAATTGTAAATAAAACCACCTGCTATATTAGCCATTGCTAATAATTTTTTATATTTATTTTAACATGTTCAAAAAAATTGACTTTGATTTAATTTGATCTGAATTTATGATTTATCTGTTATTAGTCTTCCAAAAGTGCAATTACTGGGATTAAATTTACACATACAGACACATACAGCATTTTCAAGTAATTTTTCAAATTGAAATACATTCTACTGTTTTTTTAACAAACTAATACTCAAGCTAATAATTCTAAAACTGCTCCAATAATGACTCATCATTTCCCTTATTATAGCACAAGTGCTTACCCCTAAAAGCACTGCAGCAAAGTGCTTCCGCTATTATAATGTTAGTGCATAAATCATCTTCCAGTTCATTTGCTTATTAAGATTTAATGACATTCAAATTACGATTTTTTTTCTCTAACTCATATAAATGCGACACGAAAATCTTTTATACGGCTTTCAAATGCTAATTTAATGGCATAATCTAGATCTTTTTTCTTGCATTGAAGGACTTTCCCTTTCACTGCATCTGTCTTTAGTTTGGTAGAAAAGTGTTAGTGTTGAATAAAGTCGAGGGAGAAACTAGATCTGAAGTGTATCCCTCTGTGGAGACACAGCGACCAGATCTGTTGCACTATTATGGATTTGAAAGCTGATACAGAAGACTGACATCCTTAAAGGGACTGCTGTGAGTTTGGATAAATGAAGCCTATATTGTTTCTTTTCTTTACCTGTTTTAGAAGGTTTTGTTATTGCTTGTTATCTTATTTTTAAAAAACGTATTAAAATCCTGAAGTTCTGATCAAAACTAAAGAATGGAAGGAAACAGAATAGAGTGATATCCACACCGCACCATAATGGATTTATGGGCTGGTGAACAGCAAACTTCTGCTCCAGACTTAGCCAGGGCCCAGACCAGAGACTCCACCAACTTCACAGAGTGGGTTAGATTCTCTTGGTTTGACATCGCCTCCACTTCGAGTGATCTTGAGAGGGAGGGGATTATTTTCCCCTAACCCTTATTCATTGGTGTTTGCCTTTTCAAATTTAATTCATGAGAACAGTCATTACGTTGCTAGGGGGGTGTTTCACCTCTGTGGAGTGTGTGTGGAGAGAAGTCTGGCTAAGCCAGGCAACCAAAATCCAAAAATGTCTCCACAAGCTGTTAACCAATCACATAGATGTTGTTATATTGTGTTGTAATCGAGATTCAGAACCAACATGCATCATGGAAAGAGACAAATGTCGGATAATTCTCGACAGAAAGTTTAGTCCCAGCCGTGGTTCCCTACCCGCGGCGCTCATTGGATAATTGCTTTTTCAATCAGGAGATCAACAGTTTCATAGTGCAATTCCAGTCCAAGAGAATCATGTCCATTCAGTGGAGTGGGCGGAGTCTCTGGTCTGGGTCCAGGCTACTCCAGACATTCTGTTTCTGGCAACAGTGAGTAGCACAAATGTGCTGTAGCTCATTTCCAGTAAGACATTTTACGTTAGAGGAATGTCATATACTGTCGTACCAGCACCACAATAAAATGTGTTTAACTACGGCAGCAGGGTTGGCCACATGACATTCTATACATAATTTAAAGGTTGTAGTGAAAGATGATATCGCCATCCTTATCAAACATCTGTGGCCTATTTAACAGCAGCTCTTTAGATGGTTTGGTACATGAGCATTTGTCGATTTGCAGGTGGAATGTGAAATGATATCAATGTAATTATAGATTTGTGGGCTAATAATGCACTCTGCAGAGCTCTGCTAAAATGGTAGCACTGTGCCTACCAAGTGATGTGTTGGCACACATTTCTACCTTCCCAGGAGGAATGTGAGCTATCTGTGATATTTTTAAAGATCTCTGATACCACAAAGTACTCCAGAGAGAAGTGCTGGGAGATGAGACTCAGATTCAGAGAAATACAGCACAGCTCTATCTGTATTTTTATCATCAAGAGGATAATATTCTGTTGGCTCTCCACGCTGGCACAAACATTACTTATCCAGTTTTTATTCTTCTTTGTGGTCCCAGGAGTGACAAATCGGAAAAAAAAACCCTCTGCTGGATAAGTTTGCAGTGTTTGAGCACTTTTTTTTAGGACAATTGATTAAAAGTTTGTTTCAGAATCTATTGTTGCTCTTCAGTGTGCTTATTTTACTGTAGTTATTTGCTGTGTGTCAGCTGCTTATTCAGAGTTTTTTAGCACTAGCTTTTCTGCATCAGTTAAGGTGAAATGATGATTTTTTTTTTTTTTTGAAAAATGAATAGCTGCTTTAATAAGTGTAAAAAAAAACAAATTTAGCAGTTTATCTATAATTACACGATGAGATTTGTTTTTACTTTTTGGCTGAATCCTTTCAAAATGAGCCATCCACATTGTTCCCTCTGGTTAGACGCAGCCCTTTGCTAACAGGGTGGTGGCTCTCTTTGTCTGCGTGGCATGGATTTTGTCTCACTGCTTTGTGCAAGTGCGTGTGTGTGTATGCATGTGTGAGCACACAGCAGTTCGGTGAATCAATACAGCACGTCACAAGGAATGTAGCTGTCGCCTTGTTTTCACCCTGGAAGACGACAGAAACAATAGAAAGGAGAAGAATATGTGCTTAGTAACTTGCTCGTCTCATGTACTACAAACTTACAGCCCTGCGATGAATGACTCAGAAAAACATGAGCGCCATACTCACATCTGTATTTTTAGAGCTCTTACCATCAGGTCAGGGGAACTGTTGAAGTTGTCTGCATGCTGCCACTCATTGCCATGGCAACCATGAACCGAGGCAGGACACCTGCTAGGTGTGATCACAGCATTGGAGGCGTCAACTCTCTCTCTGGACAGACATGTATGTGTAAATCACAAATTGCAGATCACAGTGGAAGCACTAATGTAGGGCAGATCGGGGAGTGTCTCAATAACACGTTTGTGCTCGTTATGATATGAAAAAACAACCCGTAAGCAGGTGATGATTATCTGTTTGACAGCCATTTAAAAAGTCAACATCGACTCCAATTACAGAGCGGAATTCACCTCAGTGTTGCTAAAAGCTAATTATCTGCTAAATTATTAATCATTACACAGATTTGCCTAATGCCACACCCTGTTAAATATACAACTTGATATAAATACAGTGTGATGCAATGGTTCAATCCTGATCCAAAAATATGAAGAGTTAGAGATTTGCTTTTCTTTCCATGTTCCAATATTTATATATTTTTGTATGAAGAAAGCAAACACACATACAAAACCAACAAATAAAGATAAAAAAATATATAAGCCTCCACAAAAAGAAAAATAATAATAAAATCAAAAAAGGTAGCCAAGTGTGCAAGTGCACGCATGCTTAGATATAGACATACAATACAAATATACATGTATATTGCATGTAACTAACGTACATGTTTACAATGTATTTAAAGTTCCACAGAAAGTTGTTTTTTTAAATTAATGAGAAAATCCCCTTATGTCTTCAAATGGCTTAGATGTAACTCTACCTTTGCCTCCACACAGTATGTGCAAATCTATTAATATGCACACAATAGTCACTGCATATATCACCACCCACCTGCTCACCTTTCCTCTGTTTCACTAGTTACTGTACACTGTACAGTGGCAAAAGGTAACGCAGAAGTAGTTCAGTCATACAATTATGAATATGTCAGTATTGTGCAGTTCACACAGATTAAAATGAACTAGTTCAAATTACAATTTTGAGTAAGTTCACAGTCCAAAAAAATTGACTAATTCCCATTCACTTGTTCCTTAATGTGCTGCTCCAAGCTATTATTTTTTTTAATACAATAACCCATCCATCCAAATAGTACAGTATACTGTATATGAGATGGACGTTTTATTTAGCCTTCATGAACCAAATTATCATGCAGTTGTCCAAAAACATTAAATACATTTATATGCCTTCAAGTGAGCTGTGCAGGGCGTGCTATGAGTTGTTACTTATCTTTTCATGAGACTCCTTCACATATTTAAATGGAGTCGCGGTAGCTGCATCTGACTGGCCTTCACTGTCCCGCGCAGCTATGCTGGTGAAGTAAATAAACAACACGTGCCGAGGGTGAAACGCTGTGGCGCCTCATAGTGTTGCCATGCGACGTTTACTATCACGGGAGCGTCGTCAACTCCCACTGCCACGTGCAGCAGCTGCGGAGGGGTACATTCAGTCTACTGTTCACCGAAAACATGAGCATGTTCAATGAACGGAGCTCTTTTAGAGCGTTTATGCAACAACCGTAGTGAATTGTACAGGGTCGCCTACAAGTTGATTCATCAGACTGTATGTTGTGTATGTTGTGTAGTAACAATTACAGATAAGCTTTTGGTTGATCATGTTACCAAACAGATTATAATGTGTGACACTAAAAGCCCCTGCCCTGAAAACATATAGGAAGGGTTCCTTGGCTGTCTGAAAGTATGTTTTTACATTGTATTTCCTTGGCACAAACACACAGCCATTGTGATGATTGCTTATTTCTCTCACGGTATGTCTTGTAGCATTAAAAGACCACATGGATATGTTAACAAGGTTCAAAACTTGATTTTTCATTGAAGGGGTTCATGAACAATAATATAGGACAGATATCTTCTTTGCATATAGCCTCAGTGGCAATAAAAAGGGTCATGATGAGTAAAAGATTTGATTCTAAGTGAGAAGTAGCCAAGATGTTTTGGCTTGTTTGGTCTACAGTCTGAAATATGTCTGATTACCAGTTCCTGTCTGTTTTAAAGGCAGATAAGTCGTCTTCCATCTCTCACCCGTTCACCCTTCCCGTCTCTCCTCAGAAGTCCTCGGGCCGAGGCGAGTTACTGCTGTCCCTGTGTTACCAGTCCACCACCAACACTCTTACCGTGGTTGTCCTGAAAGCTCGCCACCTGCCCAAGACTGAAAACAACGGACCTACAGGTGAATACAGTTTTAACTCAACCTTTTCAAAATGCCCACATACTGTAGGTATGAACTTCCTTCTCGTAACCATAAACAGATGAGATCAAAAGTCATTTTTCTCTTCCTGCCACGTAGCCCAGACTGCTTTAGATGCTCTGATAGTTGCCATAATGGCACCACCACTGCACTGAAGTAATCTGATCAGGATGTGATAGAGAGCACTTTAGTGACAGCAGCACACAAACACACACACACAAAGTGTTTACACAGCCAGCCTCTTTTGTCCTCATCAGTACCATCCATCATTTCCGCTCCATCGATTGCGGTATTGATCCGGCTCAGGAATAATATGCCACTCTGCGACTGCTGTAGGGTTGGAAACTCACCATGCTTTTCTTTTTGCTTCTGTCCTGACTTTGGTTTTCTGCTCTTGTCATTCTTCATTTCTAGATCCGTACGTCAAGGTGAACATGTACCATGGGAAGAAGCGTGTGTGCAAGAAGAAGACCCACGTGAAAAAATGCTCCCCCAACCCGGTCTTCAATGAGCTCTTTGTCTTTGATCTGCCCTCCGAAGAGGGCCTGAGGGACACCAGCGTGGAGCTGCTGCTGATGGACTCAGACACAAGCAATTCACGCTGCCCCAACACAATCCTCGGCCGCCTGGTCCTGGGCACATCAGCGGCGGGCACGCCTGGCGAGCACTGGAGGGAGATCTGCGACCACCCGCGTCGCCAGATTGCCAAGTGGCACGCCATGTCGGAGGATTAGAATGCCGGGTGGTCAGTGGACTCTGTCGTCCATACCTGGTCTGGTCAAACCACAGGAGGGATGGAATGAGAATGGGCGGGTTTTATCATCTCACTAATCGGTACCTTTTTGGACTTTCAGTGAGGTCGGGTGGGGAAAAAGAGTAGAGGGGACTTTGATGTTTGAAGTGATGTCATCATTCAATCAATCATTCAGTCACTTATCTTTGAAGTTATTGGGGTTCAGCATGGAGGGTGGGGCATGATAAAGGTAACCCCATGGCTTTAAATGATCCCAAAGACTGTCACCAAAAAGTCACCTGGTAACATGCAACATCATCTCCATGGCAACAACAAAGTGTCACTGTAACTGTGTGCAGTGCAGAATGTCTTAAATGTCGCTATTACTCTTCTTCTTCTTCTTCTTCTTCTTCTTCCTCTTCTTCTTCTTCCTCTTCTTCTTCTCCTTCTTCTTCTTTCTTCAGCTCTTCCTTCTATAAATAGTAACCTACTCCGTCATATGAAAACAAGAATGAATCACATCTGACAATGCTGTAAAAAGTGTGGATTATTAAAGTTTATTTTATAATGACAATGTTTTCTTCATAAAGATGTAGATTTTTTTTATTTACGTTTTTGTTTTGTACTCTTATAGTTGATTTGTTGAACTTGTTTTGTAAGTATAAGTGGTATTTCATATATCATTACTTAACTACAAGAAGGCCTAAATTAGGTGGTTGGAGAAAATACTAGAACAGACAGAGTGCATTGGGGACACTTAACTGTGGACGCATTTATGAGCATGTGTGTGTGTGTGTGTGTGTGTGTGTGTGTGTTTCAGTATGAGAGTGCATTTGCAGCTTCGTGTGTGTGTGTGTGTGTGTGTGTGTGTGTGCGTGTGCGAGCGCGTGCGTGTGTGTGTGTGTGTGTGTGTAAGCTCTGAGGATATGTGAGACACATAGTGTTTACTGTCTGTGTTTAGTCCCCGTTACTGTGAGCACAAAGACAGCTTCAGTGTAAATGTGTGTACCTTACTATAAAATATGGCAAGTCTTCAAAAAGCATTGTGTTTGTAGTCTTCCTTTCACATGTATTTAAAGTCAGTTGTGTATATTTAGAAGTCAATTTTTAGCACTAAAAGCTTTTAGCTTTTTTATGATTCCATGTTCTATTTAAGATAAAAGCCTCTTTTAAAATTACAACACTACAATACATAGTTTGTGTATGGACGTGTGTGTGTGTGTGTGTCCTCACCTCCAGCCCCCCAGGGATGACATCATCGAGCCTCTTTCCAAGTCTGATGATGTAATAACTGCTGAGTGGCTAAGTGCTTCAGGATGAAGTCATCTTGTCTGAATTTAATATCAGCTAAGTGGTTCGGTGAGAGGGGACAGCTGGCTCAGCATGCTTATCTGCTTCAAAATACAGACAAAACTGAGACATTTATATCTTTACAACATTTCTCTGTATTCTGCCGCCGTCCTCGCTCTTTCCCTCTCTCCTCCAGTGTTGACTTTGTCACTGAGTTACATCATGTGTTTGGTGCTGAGGTCTCTGGAGAAGCAGGACGTTCTATCACTTTGCTCTTCCTCTGTGGTTCTGACCTCTGAGGTCGCTCGTTGAGACTGCTTTCTATTTTGAGCCTCTGCTGTCATCTTTGAAGCAATATCATAGAGCTGTGCAATGAGCAGCATTGTTTGCATCAGGGAAATAGACACACAAAGTCCAGGGCATGGATGTCTTTCCTTGAAAAAATATAGAAATAAATAAGTGAATGAATAAATAATAATAATTGTAATTTTCTGCAATTTGACAGATATCCAAAAACTGAGGGGATTATTTAAAATTTTGCTAACATCTAGCCCAGAAATCTATCATATTCATTTTTAGGTAAATGCTGTAAGTTTATTTTGAGACTTCAATTGTTTTCACCAGAGTTATTTGAAATGACAGTCACGTAATCACTCACTTGTACTCTAGTTTCTGCACTGCCTTCACGTTTTTCAAAAACAAGCAAAATCTTGTCTGCTTCTGGTGAGACGTGTGCAAACCCCACACCTTCTTGAATGGGCATCACATATCTGACTAACAGCCCTCCTCCTCTTCTCCTCGCCAATTATCATTATGGAAGCTATGAGCTAAATGCTGATGCTCCTATATGAAGACTAATTATCTTGTATAGGCACATTGTCTTCTTCAAGGACATATTGAGCACTTTTCAGTGATTGCAGTCTGGGACTTTATAATTAGCAGACTGAAAAAGTGAACATCTCTCATTTTTGAGGACAGAACTAGAGCTTACTGGTTGTGTTAAACCCAAAGTTTACCCCAAAATGAAAAGTCGATCATTATCCACTCACCCTCATGCCAGTGGAAGGTCGGGTGAGGTCTTTTAGTCCATGAAAGCACTCCTGGAGTTTCACAGGAAAAAGGCCAAGTACTAATCCCCCAAACAATTGCAGTGAGTGGTGACTAGGATTCAAACGTTCATAAAACGTTGCATCCACACTGTTCATCCATGTGTACTGAAGTCTTGATATGCCAAGTTATTTTGAAAAACGTAACCTGTGTCATGTTTTTAACCTCCCTGTTAACTGTAGCTCCTAACATGGCA
>JAQLOL010000016.1:5637465-5655537 GCA_029783665.1 Naso thynnoides | reverse complement strand
TATTCATCTCTTTGACATCGCCACAGGTGACATACAAGCACACACACACACACACACACACACACACACACACACACACACACACACACACACGCACATACTAATGTTTAGCAAAATTCTGTATTAAAACCTGAGTTTCACCCAGAGTTTGTGTGGTAATTTTTTCAGTAAATTACATTTTGTCCTTTATAGTTGTCACACTTGAAGCATGCTTCGAGCTGAAACCTTATCACTTTGAACTGAATCATTCCAACTTTACTTTCCTTATTTTTTATTTTGTGCAGCTTGGTTCAGCCCCATACGTGCTTAAAGTCCACCTGAAATGACATTTCAAGGGTATTAAACTTATGTTTTGTGATGTTTTTCCTGTATATTCAGGATATGCAGGTGGGACAAATATTGGAAGCAATTTGATTGGACTGTTAAAAAGTGGCCGTGTCATAGCAACAACAACAAACATAACAGCAATGACTGTTCTATGAATGTTAGCAGGATGGCTAACAGTTGATTTACAGGTGAATGCAGTGATACTATTGGTTGAATGTGACAAGATGATGAAAGTCACATGATTTTTTTGTTTTAGAGAAGGGACATTTTATTGACCTTTGATATAAAAATAAAAACAGATTTTTTTTGTAATTTTTTGGCTAACATGGTAAAATAAGTGAACAATACCACCAGGGATGTGATCTGAAAAGATTCAAATAACATTTTTTCATTTGAGTTCAACTTTAATAGCTTTTTTAAAATATTTTTTGGCAGAGAAACAAGGACACATGAAATCCAACGCTTTCCCCAAAAGTAACATAGTGTGCATTATAACTTGACCTGTATTTGGCAGGGATATTAAAAGAGACAAATCCAGATCTTTCTGCTTCTATCATTATTCGTGTCATTGCAGTTTTCAGCCACTGGAGGGCACCAGAAACAAACAAGCTGCTCCTATAAGCTCTGTCCATGGTTCTGAAATAAATGTCTTTCAATGTGTCTCTGTTCATGGTTCAGATCAGATAAGCAATAATAGTAGAAGATTGTTCAGACTGACAACCTTTCAAAATGCTCAACTTTGACATTTTCAACAGGCCTTTTTTAAATTTATGAATCAACCAATTGAATGATGAATTCCAGCCTGCTCATGTGTAGTGCAGAGCTTTTGCATGGATACAATTTTCTCCCCACTGCTTCTACTCTGTATTTTTTCTTCCCATCTCTTTATTTATCTAAAAGAATTTCCTTCACATACTTCAACAATTCCTTTTCATTTCCCTGCAGGAAATTAATGTCATTGCATAGAAGAGGTTAATAGCTCTAAAATTTCTTGTCCGCTCAAGGTTTAATTGATGTATTTGGCTTGGGTGTTCCTCTGCTCATATTTGTGGATGCACAAAATGATGCACACTTCTGTATTCACTCACACAATAAATTAGAAAGTGCAGCTGGAGCAGCGTGACAGGAAGCTAATCGACCCACATTAGTTAAATTGGTTTTGATTGGAGCTTCCAGTGTGTCTCCAATTGGGAGCAACTGCAGCCAAACTGCTCCTGCAACCTGGGGAACGATGCAGAGTGAGTGTGTCGAGGATATATTTAGCCTAATCTCTTCCTCTCTGCCCACAGCCTTCCTCTCTGCATACGCTGAAATCGCTCTGAGCAACCTGCTGGGGACTGTAAGTGCACACACCTCAAGCCATGTGTGTATGAAGCATCATTTGTTTGGGCCTAGGATGATTCAATTTTAGCTTCAGACATTCATTTTGTAGACTCTGTATCAAAATACTGCTGCAGAACGCGATCAAGCTTCCAGTGGTTGAGAGCCAGAGGCAGAAAAGCATCATCACATCGATAATCCTGAGCTGAAACATTTCAGTCTGCTGCACTTGTTCAGTGAAGAAATGAAGTGTATTACTACATTATTAAAGGGTGTGACAAGCTTTTCTGCATGGCAAAAGAGGCTAGATTTTAAATAAGTGTTTGGTGTTAAATGTTTCATTCTGAATGAGTTGATTGAACAGTTTCACATTAAATAGTTGGGCTGTTTTAACATTAGCTTGTCAAGTCAATCTTTTTTTTTTTAACTCTAGCCAAAAACTCTTTAAGCTCATAACATAAATCACTGCAGATGAACAAGTTACAGGAGTTTTTGTCTCAATATTGTTTGGATTTCATCAAAAATATGACATGAATCTTCCTGTAACTCATAAAACAAAAGTAAGTAGCTGTAATTTCATACATAGTCCCACATAATATTCTGCATATTTATTTTACCTACATAAGCGTTTGTGTTATTTTCAGAGCGTACGACTCAAACTGCCTGACACGCCTCACTTTTTGTCTCATACATGATTAAAAACCTCCTCGTAACCTCTTTCTCTGTCTCTCTTTCTCTAGGTTGGTCTCCCATCATGCAGTTTGGCAGCTACTCTGGTCGTCACGGTGATGATGCTGCAGACCGGCAGTTTGGCCACGTACCGCATCCCTCTCAGTCAAGTCAGGGCTCCTGAACACAACCTGCGCTCTCGCCGCCAATATCAAGTTGGGAACACCACAGAAAGGGACAGCACTGATGTGTAGCCTTCACACACACACACACACACACACACACACACACACACACACACACACCAAGTACTGTATCAGTTCTAATTAGTTGAATAACATATATATATATTTTTAATATCAACTTTTAAAAAGAGATTATTAGTCTCATAGTTGCTCTCATCTTATCATAGGCTCATGACTTACAAGCCTCCATTCTACATTTTGTCCACAAGATGGCGACATACGTTCAACTATAAAATGTGAAACTGTTCATTAAGTATCTCAAAGATTTAATTTTGTCCTCTGTATTCAAATCCCAGCCATCCTGATAAAGTGTGTAAATATTCTGTCCAGTTTCTGTTCACCATGACACAGGAAAAAGAGTAAAAGAAACACACATTTAAAGGGAAAGAAAACTTTTTTTTTAATAGTCATGAAATCAACAAGTCAATTCAATAAAATCCTTTGTTTTCAAAATGACAGTTCTACTGTTTTTGTCAATAAAAACACAGAGTGAATTGAACAGTTGCTATTTTTTAACCCCTTTGTTACCCTGCATAGACAGACTACATAGCACTCCACTGGAACTCATTGTAGAAACAGACTGTACATAACCTCAGTGCAGGCGGACAGCGAGACAATGAGTACACACACGTGACAGGAAATGTGTTTTTGACATGGTCAGCTGCTTATTCCAAGAAGTTAAAGGTAACTGTTTGAATTTTTATTACTTATTATTGTCATTATTGTTAGCATAATTTTATTGAAAAAGGTAAAAGTGTTTACCTATGGTCCATTTTTAGCCTCTGTCTTTTCTCGCAGTGCTTTAATCTGTCAGTGAAAACTTTTTTTTTTAATGTTTATTTCCTGTCAACATCGACATCCCCAGACACACATGTTCGTATTCACACACAAACGTTACACCCCAGTCTATTGTCAACAAATATTAAAGAATAATAAATATTAAAAGATCATTAAAAACATTATTTTCTTTTTTTCCACACAGGTGCAGTAACACATTCTGCCACAAACAGTGACGTCTTTTCTAAACATTTTTCTTTACAACATGCATTTCTACCTCGGTGCTTTTTTTTTTTCTCTACGTCCTTTTCAGATCTGAGACTAAATTCTTTTATCATGAACTACCTCACGGACGATGGTGATGAGGTTGGTAAGAAAAGAAATATACAAAAGTGCCTCTCAGTCTGTGATTGATCGAGCATAAAAATAATAATAATAATAATAATTTAAAAAAAAGAAAAAGTAGAAATATAAATACGAGCACAAACAGTATTTGTGTCTTTTAAGCTGCATTACAAAATAATGAACATTCATAGTTCTACATACTTTCAGTTGAAGATTTGATTGTGAGTGCTGTTGTGCTTCTTTAAGCATGACTGTGTGTGCGTGCGTGTGTGTGTCTGCTTGTGTTCCTTATGGTACAGAATAAAGGCAGAATGACAAAGCTGTCTTGACTGGTATGCACATTCACTCTCACACACACACACATCATGTCCAAAGTACCTACACATACACCACACACACTCACCGGTGATGTTTACAGTATCTGACGATGAGATAATAGAGAGGTATCTATTATATCCAACTGAACCCAGTGTAAACTTCAGAGACATGTATGTATGGGTTCTGTGTGTGTGTGTGTGTGTGTCTGTGTGTGTCCACATGGTTGTTTTCATGCACTGATATCTAAATAAATAATCTTTTTTTTTTCCAGATGAATTTTAGCGTGCATGCACTCACATTTTCTTATGTTTTATGCCTAAGATTCTCGAGCTATCACGGCTGAGAAAAGCCCAATGATAAATCTTCATTAATGTCGCCACGTTGGAGCATTCCATTGAAATTATAAGAGCATGACTGCGTCTATGTCAGTGTACTTGTAAACCAACTTTGTGAGGAGCCACACGATGTTTAGTTCTTCATGCATGTAAACATTCAGCTAATCTAAGCGAGTGTAAACAGTGATGCTGTGCCCGGGTCGGTCTGGTGTCAGCGAGACTCTGTTCAGCCAACAGGACACCAGCTGGAAAACAACAGCCTAGCTTGTAAAAACACAATAATCATTAATGAACACAGCAGAGGGAGCAGAGCATAAGATCGCCTGTAGCAGCTTATATGTGGTTGTGTACAGGAGGGGTTTATTTTATGTTAGATTCATCTCCTAAATAACATTATTTGCTTTATTGCTTGAACACCACTCTCATAACTGTACAGTTAAAATAAAGCTATTAACTCTGGAACCTGGGAAAACAACTCGCCTTGCTCTGATGGTCTCTGATGTAAAAAGCCTACTTTAAAAAGTACATAAAACCTGACCAAGAAGAGTTCAGTAAAAGGCCACAACTTTCTCACTTGGTTGGTCCCCAAAGATTCTTCACTCTTTGGCAGCCACAGTTTTTGCCTTCGGAGGCTGAAATTTGACATGGTGGTCAAGTATGTGAGTATGTGCAGGTGTGTGTTTTATGTTTGTGCCAATTGGCTAAAGGGGGGCGTGACAACGGGAGTAGCCTATTTCAAAAAGGTCCATAACCTCTTAACATCCACCTTTGCTATGGGGCCTATATGGAATACCCAAATTAAAATAGAAAATATAGCCCCAAAAATATAGGTATGAGAGTTAGGGGAGAATCTAGCCGTAAACATTAATTGTATTTAATGGAATATAAAAACTTGTAGCATGTCCATATTGACTTAAATTTATACAATTAAATCAATATGCACAGTGCTAAGAACCACTTAAAACTCTTACGGTCCATCTACGGGACATGAGAATGACAACAGGATAACTTCCAAACTGATTCACTGGCACAAGATTTAGTGGAAAGGTTGTTCATGAGCCAAAGGACAGACGATTAACTGTTTGTACCAAAAAGAGGGCAGGGAAAAGGATTCAGGTAATGTGGCCAAACTTACATACACACTTTTATTGGTCGTGGCTTGCCCCGCCCCTACACTTTAGCCCCGCCTCCTCCCATAACTAATCAACTGTTTGTAGTAGACTCTTGTGGGAGCCATCATGCAGACAGTAATTTTTATTCCTTCACCTTTGTTTTTTAAATATACAGTAAAGAAAAGTATTTTGCATCCCAACATTTTTGCTGCTGGTCACAGCTACTGTGATTTGCGCTTGTTGTTTTTACACTTTGGTTTATGTGGGTTTATTCGCCACTCACCACGTAAGTCAGAGCTCAGTCGCCTAAAAACAGCAGCAGTGAGGGTTATTAGAATTTAATGCCCTGCTTTAGGGCAGATCCTTGAAAAGTCTGGCAGTCAGACAATAATTATTCTAATGGATAATCCACATGATCATGTTCCAGCCTGCAAACACTCGAAAGAAGCCTTGAAGTCCTTTCCAGTGCCATCTCTTTTAATTATTCTGCTTTAAATTTAGGTCTAAATAGTCCAATCGTTTTTTTTTGAAGGAACATTTAAAAAATTCTTGGCCTACATATGCCACAGCAACGGCTGACTCAAAATGTACATTTGCTGACTTCTCACCCTAACGGCATTTTGATGGGGATGTTTTGTGTTCACATACCTACTGAAATTTAACAGGAACATGCAAGAACCCACTGCAGTGGCCACTTGGGAAATAAGCTTACAATCACACATATATACACACATATGTGTAAATGACATGAGCACTGCAGAGGCAAACGCAGCTGCTGTGATCTGATGCTCTGCTCCCACCTCAGACTATTCTGTTGTTGACAGAATCTTGTAATCCACGAGGGAGAATCCAGGGGCGGAAACTGAGACAGATTATCACGGCTCGGCTGAATGTTTAAACTCAGAGCTTATTTTATATTTTGTAAATCCCTCAGGAATCTCTGAGTTCATCCCATTACTGCCACACAGACTCAAAGGAATCCAGGATTGTCTCTCTTGATGGAGAAAATACAGAGCACAGCTTAGCCGCCTCTCTGCTGTACTGCACATGCTGTGTTTCCAACATCTTTCCGTGTGTGTAAGTGCCTCTGTGTATTCGCTGTAAGGAAGGAAGCTTCTCTGTGTGTTTCTGGCGCTGTGTATGTGTGTGACCGTGTGTGTGTGTGTTTGTGTTCCTGTTTAGAGCAGCCTCCCCAGCACCACTCCCTCTCTGCTCCTTGCTTCTCCTCTGAGGATCTCAAGGAAGCCCAGTTTTGTCAAGAACTCCAGCCTCTGACGGTCTGTCGGCTGCACCTCGCAGAACACACCCTGAGAACCTGCGAAGGCAGAAAAGAAATATATATCAAACACGCGGTGCAGCAGGATTTCAACATCTGGAATAAATACCAGCTGCTCAGTGGGCATGAAAATAATTGAATTTAACAGTTTTAAACACAGCTACAGGTAGCTTTGAATGACCCCTGTTCACATTAATGGAGTATGTTTAGTGCTATTACACTACATGACACTGCTTTGAAGCCCCATATTTTAAGCACTTCTGTTTAGCCTTCAGTCTGTGAGCACAAACAAGAGAGTCCTCCAGAGGAGTGTTAATATATTTCCACAAAGGCACACATATACTGCACACGATCGCACAATGACGCAACACCTCGTCCTCACCGTTGGCCTTGAGTGCAGTGAGGAGGGTGGTGAGCAGGGTGCGGCTGACGCTGATGTCCACCAGCTCGGGCAGGGCGTCCAGTCGCAGCTGAGAGGGGAAGTGATAGAGGAGAGAGTCGGGGTACTCTCCCTGGTCCTCCTCCATCAGCTGGATCAAGTCCTACACAGAGGAAGGCAGAGAGACACAGACACTCTCAAAATGTGATGCGAGATTAGCATTTCCCTGCTCGGCTTAAATTATTTGTGAGGGTTTGACATTTTTCTTGTCAGTGCTCGTTTGATGGAGGGTCGTGGAAAATGATATGCGCATTTTGCTGTGCTGTTGTAGTCTCCAACATCTGCCACTAGATGTTACTAATGGACCGTATTTGATTGACTGTGCCTCATCAGAGGAGGATCCTTTCAAATGACACAGCAAACTAACCACGTCATTCCACAGAAAGAGACAACAGAGTAATTTTCATCATGAATTCAAATGGCACAGAACTCATTTGAGGCAAACATTTAATGATTTAAAACATCAACAGAGAACCTGGAGGTTTTCTGCCATTTGCAATTACTCTAATGTACATCCTGTATGACAAGCTGAGAAGCAGTTTTTCCAGGAATGGAATCTGCTGGCAGGGAGGTTTTCTCCTCCAGGTTTTCAAACCACAAAACACCTAATAATGCAGCTATAGGAGGAAGGAAAGCATAAGTAACAATTAATGTATGGATACTGTCACAGCTCTGTCTCTGATTGGCTATCCTGTATGGCTGTCAGGCTAGGGGGTGGGCTTACCTTGTCAACGTTGGTGTGAATTTGATAAAGAGGGGCTGAGCTGATGAATCAGAGGGATATCAGCTGCATGACTGTGAGGAGTTTGCCGTCTTGAGTACCGTTGGAGAGAAACCTCCTTTCACGCTAAGTTAGGGGGTTTTTTGCTACGGCCCCGCCCCTTTAGGAGACTAGAGGCAGTCTTTAGTCCATTTATTCTTACAGGAGAAATGAACATGATCACAGAGTATGACCAATACTCTAGCCCCATCGTCACCAAGATACATATTGGACCCATTTTTCATAAGACACATCTCTTCCGAACATTTTGACACGGACCTGGCATTTTTCAGACACTCAAATCAGGAGAAATTAACTTTGTTTGAGACCTGTCTCTGTCTCAGCAGCACATTCTGGCGAGATTTGGGTACTGGTGCTTCCTACCTTGCTTCGCAACGGACATAAAGGGACATTTAAATGGTCTAATAGGTGAAACCGTGAATTGAAAGTTAATACTTACATCAAACAAATGTCTAAAATCTATCTGTTTTAATCCACTTACACAAGGTTACAACAATTCCAGACTAGGCGGAGAGAAGTTGGTTCCTAACTGTCTCCAGGGGAGACGTGACTCCACCCACTTAGAAGATGAGATGTATATACCATTTCACACCATTGGCACAACCTAGAGAGAGGAATCTTGCGTAATTGAGCATCTTTGGTTATGTTCACAGGTTGATGCCAGTGGCTTCTTGTTCCTGAGCCTAAAACCAAGCTTAACTAAATATACACACGGGGCATCCAAGCCTCAAAAGTCCTGGACGTTAAAGCCAAGTCCCCTGGGTTGTGGTGCTGTGACACCACAACTAACCACATAAAAAAAAAAACTGATGTTACGTCCAAATGTCGAAAAAGCAGAAAATGATGCCATTCAAACACTTTCATTCCACTCAGCTTTGATTAACACTAAATCCTTCAGCTGTAAAACTTTTACACCTGTGCCTGCAGTGTGAATGACAGTCATCCAAAGCAGGACTGTCAGTGTGCCCCATGACGCACAGAGTGGGCAGATAAATCCTCCACAGATGTCAAGGACTGACTGTCCCTGTTGCTCACCGCCGGTTCTGCTTGGCCCTTTGCCGAAGTTCACTCAACTGTTTATCACGACAGGCGCAGCTGCGCTACAGCCATGAGGGTGATCTCCTCTTTCTCTGCCTATTAAGAGGAAAAATGATTGGCCTTTTTCTTAGTCCTCCTCTAACAACAATCTGTGCTGTTGACAGCTGTGCATTGTTGCACTACAGCACATGCACTTTGAGCACAATTTCCAAATCTGTTTGTGAGTCATGTGTGTGTGTGGGTTTTTGTGTGTGTGTGTGTGTGTGTGTGCCATATGCTATGTTTTGCTGTGTGCCCGACTTTCCTGTGGATTTCCCAGATTCTCATGATGTTACTGCATGCACACATAAGTTGGGCGCATACTGGGTGTGTCTTTTATTCTTCTTGAGTGTGTGTCTGTGTGCAAACTCTTGTGCCCTTCAGAGTGACAGGATTGTTATGAATTAAAAAAAAGCTGTTTAATGAGTTCCTCTACTGGCTTCTACTTCTCGCATATTTACCTGTGTGTTAGAGTGTGCGTTGCCCCCTTTGGGTGGGTACTTGTCCCTCATGGCTGGCATCCAGCTGGCCTGACACCGCTTGGCAAAGGAGCGAACATCCAAGATGCCCAACACACAGCCACACACGCCCAGCTCATCCTCCAGGATGAAGCTGTACTCAGGGCACAGCGCCAGGCACGGCCCGAGACATCTGCGGTAATAAAAGACATCACCATTTAAAAAAATCTGTGAAATGCAACTAGAGTAGGTAGTATTCTAATGTGAAAAATGTCCATTGTGGAAATGCTGTCAATGCCGATGATGACTGTGTTCTTCTCTTCTCTGTCTAAAACACACACCTGTCTCCGATGACATCCGGATGAGCAGAACTGGACTCGTGGCCACCCTGAGTCCTCAGGTGGAGTTGGCGCACCATCCGGTACAACTCCACCTACACTCATTCACACACACACACAAAACATTATTATTGTGTACTGTGTTTGTATCAGTGTGTAAATATTGAAAAAAAAATAATCTACATGTGACTGAACAATCAGGGTTCTCTGGATAAAGATCCTGCTGTGGCACCGACTGAAAATTCAGTCCAGTGAATTTACATCACTAAAGCCTGGAACACACATCTTGCGTCTGCATTGACAGCACATACGCTTATTTTTCTGCGGCCATTAAAACAGATCAGAGCAGCCACACAGCACGCAGCAGACGCACGCTGGATGCAACACTTCTGCTCAGGAAGCTTGTCGATTTTTTTCTGCGAGACACGCACAGTTATCTGCTAAAATACACAGAGAAATAACCTGTTGACAGTCATGCTGACATCATACTAGCAACATTTACCGTAGTTTCAACATTTCTGACGTGTCTTTGAAAATAAAAGCGCTTACAAGCGGATTTGTGCAAAGAATCCCTTCATTCAAGGGTTTTCCCTTAAGAGGTACGTAATGTGGTTTCCATAGCAGCTCCGCTTAAGTTTTGCATTTAATGCACTAATTATGTGAACTGCAATTGTTAAAACATCCAAAATATTCCCTAACTTTCACTATCTTAAATACACTCTTTGACTTCTATGATAATAATTATTCTGGCTGTATGAGTGACACAATAATATGTGTGGGTGCAACTTCTCCTACCTTGTCCTTGCTGTGGTAGGGCCTGATGTTATAAAGACGAGAGGTAGGGAAGAGAGGAGGAGGATGAGTGAAGAGTTCACTGCTGCTGCCTATTGGGAGAAGCATCTACACACACACGCAAACACACGTAAACAACAAGACCCACATTAAGCAATTAGAAAAGGACTGAACTTCAAGGTTACAGATTTCTAAGAATTTAAGAATGCACACATGTTCAACAACAGAAGAGGGGTGACGTATGAAATCAATGGAAAATATTACACCAACACACACCTGCACCTCCCCGGACACGCCCCCTTTAAACACCCATGGCTCTGACTCCACTCCCAGCAGATCTGCCCCTGTGGACTTCCCACACCCTACAACAGACAAACCTGTCATCAGTTTGGTGACATCACGCTACTACAGCCAATGAAATGCTGCTGAAGTCGGTGCACGTGCAAAATGACTTCACAGTCAGCTCAGCTTTAACTATTCATGCAGGCGTAAGAGTTGCATGTTTTACAGCATCGCAGCTCCTCAAGAGACATTGCCTAAAATTAACTTCTTTTTCAGTTTTAATGCTGGCACCATAAATATTTGAAGCATATCTTTTCGGTCCTTAACGTAACCTTATCTGCTGAGCTGCTGCTGAAAAATAATCACTGGATGTTGGGTTTATATTAGAAAATTTCAGAGCTTAATTGACTTTCGACAAAAAATGATTGGTTCGGCAGGAGCTACATGTAGTTTGTTATTTCAGGAACAGACACGGAGACACAGAGATTAGAGGTCATGTTGACTCACAGTGGAAGCAGTTCCTCCAGGTGCCCAGAGTGGAGCTGTCACTCAACACTCGTCCATCTGGGTGAAAAAGGTGAGCGGGTGGGTTCACATTGTAATAAAATGAAGAATAGGAAAGCATAGTTTTGCATAGGAAACTACTGTTGGATGCTACAATATAAATACAAACCCACACTATTCTGCTTCCATCTCTTTTTCTACTCACCCAGCCAGCATATGAATGCTTTAGCCACCAGCGCCATGTTCCTCAGATCCCACACATACGGGTAAAGGTCATAGAGCACAGCCCTGTTGGCCCCGCCCACCACGCTGCAGTGGAGCTGCGCTATGTCTTCACACAGGGACAGGAACCTGGAGGCCCGACCTCGCCACTCATCGACCTGAAGACATACATGTGTAATATATGTACAACAGGTGATGTACGTCTTATCACCTCCAGCAGCCGTGAGGCACTTCAACATTGACTTCTCACCAACGTGCAATCTCCACAGAGCTCACACTGACCTTCTGAGGCGGTGCCTTCTTGCTGTTAGTGCTGACCAGGTGGCAGTTTGTTTTCAGCCAAGTCAGGTCCTGCAGCAGTTTCTGCGCAGATGGGCCGTGCTCATGAGGCAGATAATGAAGACCAACCAGCAGCCGCACCTGGGACTCACTCAACAGGCCCTTCCCGCCACAGACTCCCCGACCCTGGGCCTTATGTCCCCTGCCTCCGCCTGATGGAGCTACAGGTCTGGATCCTGGGGGTTGCTGATTGGGTTGACTGGGCTGGTTTGACCTTCTCTTCTCCCCCTCTTGTCCCTCCCTCTCCCCCTTGACTTTAGTGGGGGATGAGGGGGGTGAGCTGGAGTTAAGGGGGAAAACAGGAAGTCTGGCAACAGCAGAGGTTCCTCTTAAGGTAGAGGGGCAGTCGGATCTGTCGGGAGCTTTGCAGCGAGATGTCGGGGCGGAGGAACGCTGGTCTGCTCGTGTGCTCTGTCGACCTGTAATGATGAAACTCTCGATTGGTCCTCCAAAGGTTACGAAGGTAATGGAGCAGGTAAGTTGTTTGAGTCCAGTCTAATGTCATCAAATATATAAAAGCACAGCACTACAACATAATATTTTACCCGCTTGCAGTGGCTGGTTGAGTTCCTCCATCCAATCATGTAGGGCAGCAGACAGAGCTCTGTCAGGACAGTATTCACACTCCTCATCTGGAGCAAATACAACATTGTGTCACTCCATACAGTGCAAAAAAAACACACTGACATTCCTTTTACATAATCAGTCTGTGATGATCATTGAGCTCCAGTTAGACGTGTTGTGATGGACACACCTACCCACACACATTGCACATATCTCTCCTTTATCTGTGATATTTCTGCATGAGTAGAGAAGAAAATACACACTTCTATCGGAGCGCATCATGTTGTGTCTGCTGAACAGTTCAAGCTACTGTAATGAGATGTGAGTTTCTACAAATCATGACATAGTTGTTTTACAACATAATAACTGTAACTTTTGCTGGAACAACTGCAATATTATGTCGTGTCTCTGTGTGGTAGATGATCTGCACTAAAAAACAAAAGGAGCCGAGAAATGCAGCTACCTCAGCGCAGCTTGTTTTGCAGTTTTTCAGTGTTTCAGTGTTAGGTATGAAAAACTCACATCATGGATGAGGAAAATTAAAGAACTAGGATACTTGGATCAGTTTCACTGTAACATGTCTCATCTAAACTACCAAAAACTTGGGCCTGTCCGATATATCAAGTTGGCAGTATTGTCAGCCGATATTGGCCCAACACAGATACATGGTATCGGCGTACATGATCTCTAAAATGCATCAATATTAAAAACGTTTTAAAGGTCAGAAAAAATGCTTGCACTAGGGATTTAAAATGGTGTAATTATATAGTTTGTCCAGGAGAGGGCGGTAAGCTGTTTAATAAGTTATAAGTGAAATACTTACAGTTCAGTGCACTGATGTTTGGCATACATTTTGTTAAAATGAAAGTTTCCTGCCCCATTACATATCTTTGTCACGAGTTTTTGATAACCACACTCAGCCAAAATTTTTAATATGTAATATCGACTGATGGTATCAGCATCAGTCCCAAAAATCCCATATAGGTCGAGCTCTACCTAACACCTATAATGTTTCCCCAAGACATTATCAGAATTGACTCTGGCAGCACATTGGAAAACATAAAGTTGGATCATTCTCACATAAGAAGACTGAATCCATTACCCATCCTCCTCCCTCTCACGCTGTCATTAAAATTTCTCTTCCATTTCCATCCACATCACAGACTTCAGCCGGCCCTTCATCTCTTTCCCCATCCCCTCCCTTAAAGCCCATTTCTCCTCCTGCCCTCCGCCTTGCTTCTTCCCCACAAAGGGACCTTCCTCTCTTCTCATTTCTTCCTTCATCACACCACACAATTATTCCTCCATCACCACCTCTCCCCGTCCCCACTCAGTCTTCAGAACAACATCACACGCTACAGTGGTTCTCCGTCTGACATCTCTCAATCCAACCTCCTTGTTTCTACTTTCTTTCTCTGGTGGTAGATCTCATGTATTTTACTGTCATGGTGAATTAATCCTAATTGATGTGAATCAAATGTGAAATTAGGGTGATGCAAGTGCTATTACATCTCCAGACAAAGTCTAACAGAATACTGTAAGTGTAAGCCATCAGGAATGTGTGCACTTAGTGTGAAATAGACTGTGTAAATGAAAACGAAAGCCATTCATTTCAGCCAACAGATCAAGTTTTCAGTGAGACTGGATGAAGATGGATGAACTCAATGAAGTGTAAACTTCTGTACTGGGGTTTTTGCATTTCTTCAGTTCTGCAGAACTATTGGTAAGTTTATTAAGTAACTTTGTCCAGGACAACATAAGAAATTGTTATTCCCTTGTGAAAGTGTAACTAAATCCTCAGATTTTTGGCTGATGGGAAACCATCCTGAAATTCAAAAAATGCATCTAGAACATGAAAAAACGTATCATTTCAGTCTGTGCTAGTGGGCGGGGCTTTACGGAGAGGAGACCGGGAGAGTTGCATCGTTTGAGTATAGTGACTGCAGTAAAATTTAGCTGTTAGCATATTTTACCTGTTCACATGCGTCCACAGTTCAATTAAAAAGCAGCCGGGGTTTCACCTGATCAAAAAAAATTGCAATGCATCAAGAAATTGCACTGCAATAGTTGCGTTTCAACCACTAGATGGCAGTCACTACACACATTTATAACGAAAAATGCAAAAGTCAGTTAATTTGCACAAAATTGTCAAGATTTAGACCCGATTCAATCAAAATTACTACTAACTACACCTTAGTCTTTGTTTTTTAGCTGAAAAAAGTGTTTTAGGGGTTAAGATACTCTGTAAGTAAAAGCAGGCATTTCTCTCTTGTGGTTAAAATTGATTTCGTTGCCAAGCAACCCTGGCTTATTGAGCATTTCTCCAGGAAGCAATGGGACTGATTCTGTATGCTCTGGTCTGGCAAAAGCCAATATTAGTTTATTAACTCGGGATATCTCCTGCCTCATCGCTGCTACTTCCTCCTTCCTTCCAGCTGCTCACTTATCCTTCCCTTCTCTGATCCTCACCTTTCCTCTCGTCTTTTCCGGCTCTGTACCAGCTTCCCAGTGTATGCAGAGGGATGTAGTTGGCTTCAAACTCGCAGTTGGGGTTGAGTAACAGGCCTCTCAGGTGGCTCCTCAGCCGGGGCTCTCGGCCCTTGAAAGGCCCCAGGAAGAGACGCCTGGAGTCGTAGTCATTAGCATGCAGGTTGTCCCAGATGAGCGGGGGACGCTGAAGGACAGACTCCACCTCAGCCAGGCAGTCCACAGACAGCTTCCTGGAGATGACCTTACTGCCTGTGGAGAGTGAAGGGAGATGAATGACAAGTGGACAGGCGAGATGACAAGGGGAGAAATTACAGTAACACATTGCTCTCTTCCTATCTGTCGGACAATTTCAGACCAATATACTAAACTTTGGAGTTGCTCCTTTAAATAAGATTCTTCGTATAGAGGAATAAACAGCGTGTAGGTTGGAAAAACAAGCGGAAAAGTTGTCACTCGTGACGCAACATCCCAAAGAAAGTTAGACAATCATCCTACAACAATAAAGACAAAGTGGCGACAACAGAAAAGCTTCAGATAAGAGAAAGATACAGACAAGCAATAAAATTCAAAAACTGAACTCAGAAGTTCATGTGTGCCTACTGTGCTTCCATATGCATGTGGGTGGATTTGTGCCTAAATCTTTGTTCTTGTGATGTTACGTGAAGATTTTCGCTTGCACTTAGTGTCTGTGTGCGCACACCAAGCTGTGTGCCTGTGTGTGTGTTCTCTTGCATAAAGTACCCAAAGCCATATTTGAGCGAAAGTAATGATACCTTACTGGAAAATGACTTTGGTGAAAGAGTAAGTCTCCTATGAAAATATTACTTAAGTCAAAGTCTTTTTGCTGATAGTACAGCAAATACAAATGTACTCTAGTATTGAAAGCAAAAGTACATGTAAAAAACAGTCAAGCCTGACTTTTTAAAAACTGTGTAGTCATTATGTAGCGTCTGGTCTACACAGGGACAGAATATCTCAGTCATAGAACAAAATGCAAATAAAGTGATAACTGAAAGTGCTTTCAGAAAGCTTTCTAACCCTTCTAAACTCCTATGAAACTGATCTGAACACAACAGACAAAAGTTTAGTTCAAGTTGAATCTGCAACTTATTTTAATCAAAATAAAACAAAAATAATGGCTAGACACCTAAGACATTTCTTCCAGTTCTATTTAGTAACTAGTAACTAAGATGGTCTTTTGAAATGTAATGGAGTAAAATTAATCATTTTCTATGGAAAATACAGTCAAGTAAAAGCAAAAGTCTACAGAAATAGTACAGTACAGATTTACAAGAAACTACTTAAGTAAGTATAAATAAGCAGTAAGTATAGTAACAAAGTATTTCTACTTTGTTCCTATACAACACTGCTGTTGAACAAGAAATTGTAGGTTCACTAATTAAGAAAAGAAAAGAAGAAACTACCCTTGAAGACCAAATTATTATTATTATTATTAACAAAGCCAACAACAATTTTTTCAGTTATAAATGGTAAAATCTACACTTTCTTCGTCAGGACATTTCATATTCGTGCTGACGTGTGTCTCACCTGTCCATACCACTGTTATGTCGGGCAGCAGGTCTTCTCCAACAGTTTGCAGGTAAGGAGACTTTGATACACTGGGAGAACACAGAGAACCACAGTATTCTACAGGGAGGGAGAAAGAGGAGCATTCTTTATCATCAGGCGTCACACAGGAAGTAAAAAATACAAATTTCAAATCTACAAAACTTCCAACTGAGCACAGTTTTTCACTCCTACCTGTAGGGCAGAACAGGAAGACGGGTGGTTCCCCCAAGAACCGATAGATCTCATTGGTTACGGTGACCTGAGCATGTGCGAATGAAGAAAAGGCCTCGCTGTCGGCCTGACACATGGAGTGATCAATGTCATCAAACAGAATGGCAAATGCCTGGCAACCCAGGTCTGATACCTGGAGAGAGAGATGAGGTTGTGTATTAGAGAGGAAGAAGACACAGAGGCTCCAAACATAAAAAGAGGCATTCCTGTTCTGAAGTATTTATTGTCTCATCGGGTCCTGTACCTGTCTCAGCTTGCGTTTGAGCAGTGTCAGGTCACAGGAAGAAGAGAAGACGATGTCTTGACCAGGAGAGAGGGCGTAGACGAACCTCAGGCCTCTCGACTGGGCCTCCGCTATGAGAGAACGCAACTGACCTGAGGGGAGGAGACAAAATCCAGAGAGTGAAAGTGAAAGTGAAACAAAATAGGACGCACCAGCCAGTGCTTGCAAAAAAATGATACTCACAATTACTGATGTCGGAGAATCAGCATCACCTAAGTGAGTTATATCACATTCAAAGTGTTCATCTCTACAGGAACTTAGCTCGGCTTAAATCAGGGTTATGCCCCCAAATAAGATTAGCTTTTAGCTACAGCCTCCCTTTAGCTAGGTTCCTTAAAAAAATATAAAACCTACTAAAATAACTCTGGCAAATGTAACAAAAACAACAGCATGCTAGTGGAATTAGCACTTAGAGCATTTTGTATTCTGTGTTTTCGTCATCACTTAACCTGACACTCCAGATGGTTTGTTACACTGAACCATCTGGGAAAAAGGCAAGCACTTAAATACTTGGCAGGTGATTTGATGAGCCATCTGTCTGTCATTGCTTTTAGGGTCTAACTTCAGCCAATCAGATCAATGAACCATACAGAGTAACAGGAGAGCACTACCAGCAAAACCAGTCAGTAAGTCAAACTGGCGACGCCACTCAGAAGCAGAGTGAAAATATCTTTCCCGTCAAGAAACGCCTTCTGTGTTATTCTTTGCTTTTCTTTCAATGAGGAAATAATCTGCAGTTCTGATATAATTGTTCACAGGTTGAGTGAATCAAATATATTCCGTCATTGACTTTTCTTTTATTAACAATGATGAAAAATTTTGAAGGCCGTCAGTCGTTTTGACAGATTGTAATTCACACCCCTGTCCAGTAGGTGGCAGTGTGTCAAATTAATTAGCTATTTACTAGAAATCCCAGTGTCCAGTGTAGCAGCAGAGCACAGCTTCAGCTTTCAGAGCAAAGTTAACACAGAGAAGAGAA
>JAQLOL010000016.1:5617159-5637365 GCA_029783665.1 Naso thynnoides | reverse complement strand
AACACAGTGCACAATGTGTGTCTACATGTAAAGTGAGCACTCAGTCGTCAGCTGTTCAACCTTCCTCTTCGTGCCGTGGCTAAAATGCTTAATCTATACGTTGGTAATGTTTATTTTATTAAAATGAAAACGAGTGAAAGAAAACTAATTCGTCTTATCATTTTAAAAGATAAAATTTTAATGACAGATAATAAATGATGAGGACAAATTGTTTTCATCCCTGTCCATCAAAATGACGGACAATCAGAAACTCTAACGCAGCCTCTGTGATCGATGCTACAGGATGCTAACTGGTCACAAACCACTGTAGTTTGGACACAAGCACAAGCTTGAAGCCTGGCAGGATGGATTTTCCTGATCACATGATCACATGGTCTCACAAATCAGCTGCCTTACAAGGTAAGTAGCAACTTCAATGCTCTCTTTTCCTGGTATTTATTCGGAGTAACAGCTGTGGATCTGAGGTGGTTTGCTGCTGTGATGTTTTGAAATTTGCATTTATGTTTAAACAGAAAAAAACTTCTTTTACAGTTGGGTGAATGATGTGGAATAAATAGGTCGGCAGATGAAAAGAAGGAAGAATGTGATGTTCTTACCCTCCTCCTCAGGAGAATAGACTTCCCTCCACAACAGTCTGTGTTTTAGGTCGTCTTTCGGGCCGTACAGGTACGTGTTTAAGCCCCAGTGCTGCATCCTGCACAGAAAGACACGGAGGAACATGGAGGAGAAGTGAGGACGAAAGTCAGTTCGCTGCTAAACCTGTGAATCTGCAAAAAAACAAGACAGTCACCAACAGTGTGAAAAAAATAACGTTGAGTTTTTCTGAACCCACTTTTGAAAGTTGCTTTGTTAGAATTAATTTTAGTGAAATGTTTAAACATTTGCACACATTTTTTTTAGTCAAGCACTTTTGACTCTTTACCAACTTTAAATATCAAATGACAGCAGGATTTAAAAAGGCTCAAAAAGAGTTTCGATTTTTCTAATTTTGTCACACTTATTTTCTTCCTAGTATTTTTGTTTTACATTGTGGCTCACACTTCAATGTGATTGTAATTAGTGGTTGATTAAACAGTGCAATAAAAGAAAATTCAGGGGGAAAAGTTGACAAATGTTCACATTAGGGCTGCACGATTTGAAAAAAACAGCAACATAATTATGATTACTTGAAGTGATATTGCAACTGCAATACCATATTTTATATTAGAAGAAATGATATTTATACATAATTACTTTAATTTTCACTGGAAAAGATATTACAAAGTTATGGTGTGATTTTAGCTGGGATTTGTACCAAACAAAGATGTTTTCTTATGGCTGTAGAATATGATGTAGGCAGGGACAGCTCCGCAACACCACAACATTTTAATTAAATTGAATTTTGACCCACAAGTTTCTCCCTGAACAAATATTGCGGCCCCTTGAGATGTAAAAAAATGCAGTCGGTCATATTCCGATTTTGATTCATTGTCAATGTCAAGTTTTTCATGTTCTATAAATCACTTTTCTACTGCTTTGTAATTATTCGCTATCCGTGTTTTTATTCAACTTTTCTCCAGTTAAGGCCATGGCTTTGGCTTCGTAGGATGTCTGGGGAGACAAGAGCAGCTGAGGAAGAGGCAAAGACAGAAGAAGAAGGAAAAAAAACAACAAGCAGGAATCAAAACAGGTCCGCTGAATCGATCGTGGGGCTCCATGGCCACCTCACTTACAGGAAATGACCTCCTGAATTATAAATAGAGCATAGTACTATGAGTGAAACCAAATCTGTATCAGACACTCACACACACACACACACACACACACACTCAGAAACATGAATCTTGCTCTCTCTCCTTATCTGGACATGGACCAGCTCTTTTTGTTTGTTTGTCTGTTGTGGGTGGACTATGTTCTCACTCTCTCCTTGCTTCATTTCCTGGACAGATGGTACGAATGTCGCCTCCACAAAACAGCAACCTACCTCCTTCACACACAATCAAACACACACACACACACACTCTTACATACTGTATACCCATCCGCAGCCCTCCTGCCAAACTTATGTAACACTAAGCCAGCGTATGAATTGTGCCTTTACCCCGCACTCGAGTCTAAAAAAGCTGATCTATAAATAAACCTGGAGCCCACACACTCAGCTGCTGCTACACTGACGAAGTTTTGGAAGTCAAATGTTTCCTGATTGTCTCTTCATGAAGCAGCGATGGCTGTTCAACACAGAGCCGTTTCTTTCCTTTCCAATTTATTTGAACAGCAATTGATAATTACCGAACACACTGATGTATTTGCCATAACATCAGAACGAAAAATGACATTTCAGTGCACTCTCGCACTTTAACCGGACACACTGAATTTGAAAACATTACAGTAAAGTGCGTGAGTGTTCTTACGTGTCACTGGACTTTAGGTTTCGGCAAGGACTTCACGATGCGATATGAATCACAATACATGGGTCACGATATCTTGATTATCAATATTGCATTACACTGCCGATTGATTTTTTGGCACAGCCCTCGTAACAAAGTATAAAAAGTATCACCTGAAAATCAACGGAGGTTTGGAGACACTTTACAGTGAATTATTCATGGCTGAAAACTCGCCATAGTGATGTGGTCCATATTGAAGAGCAGTGGAAAGCACCGAGCAGAGGGAGCAACTTTTCTCTCGGGAGCAGTCGGCTGTTACTATTGGCTGCTGCACTACAAAAGTGTGTCAGTGTTCCCAACGGACTTTAATGCCATTCCACACTTTTGCAAGATCAGTGTGCCATCAAGAATTAATTGGTTACCTATTAACTACAAGGGTAATATACAGTAAAGGTACATGAAAATTATTTCACACTTGTTTTATTTTTCCTGAACGGGCGACTGAAGCCTTAAAAGACAGTATGGTATTCCACTGTAGTTAAAGGAAATCACTGCAAGCTGATTCAACCTGGAAGAGCCCGTGTCTCTTTATGAGCTGATGAAATGTGGCACTTCTAAAAAGAGGGGCTGCCTCAGTTTTGCTCAGTCAAAATTCAGACCGACTTGGCTGATGAATCTGCTGCAGTTTCTTGGTGAGCTCATACTGTAAAGGTCAGGACAATTGATTGTCTTAAACGTGGGGCGAGGCGATATGGCCTAAAAATAAAATCTGAAATTGTTTCATACCATATTCAATTTTGGAATTTAATCTTTTTTTTTTTTTTTTTAAATACAAACGACAAAGGAATTATTTCATTTCTGTTTATTTGTAATTTCAAAGAAACATGACTTTCCCTTCTAGGAACCAATCTAAACTTTTTTTAAAATAAAGGTTTGATCAAAGATGACTCACCCAGTTTGGGATTAATATGTCCAACTTTCACCAAACTTCACTTATAAGAAATAAGAGCCCAGAGCTGAGTGAGAGCTGTAGGCTACTGTATTTACCCCTGTTAAAGGGAAAACTGATTTTCACGATTTTCATTTTTTAACATCTTCGAAACAAATTAGTTCGAATTTCAATTTAAAATCAATTTGTTGTCCAGTCTTACTTGAACGTTGATTTAATCTGGTTTTAAATTGCTTCTGTCTGTGGCTGTATTCCGGGAATACACTGGTAGACCTGTCGCTCCACACTTAGTTTGTGTGTTGGTACATGAGGGGACACCACGAAACATTCAGTGACTTTCGTGTCTTTTAAAATGAGCATTTTTTTGTATTTTTTTACAGACCGTCTGAGTGCACATGCTCCTTTGTTGTTTTTTAGCTAGCGGTGACATCAACGAGCTCCAGCTCTCGGGACTGCACCGGTTGTCATAATAATGCTGTAAAACATTGTATATGATTGTTAATATCCTAATATAAGGCTTAATTTGCAAAAAACTAATTTCTCCTTTGATATGTTTAGGTCCCATGTGCAGTAACTAATGACATCTGGACCACCTGTGATCCACACCTCACATGCTGTTACCTAAATATAAAAATTGGTTCAGATGTGTCGGCTATCTTGTCATTTTTTGATAGTGCTGACCAGAGCTGCGACGATTAATTGACTATTAATCTATAGAAAATTACTCATCAACTACTTGGATAATCCATTAATCTTTTTTTATATAAAAAAGTAAAAAGAATTGCTGGTTTGCCTCTAAAAGCAACACTATGTAACTTTGACTGAGAACCATTGCTTCGAAAAACGAAACTTAGCGATGTAAAATCTGTCATATTTTACAAAGATGATGTCCTACGACTGCTCTGCCTCAACTCTGTGATTCACTGAGGTTCCTGAAAGCAACATGTGGGCTTCCCGTGGACCAAAGCTGCAACTGGTGACAGCTCTGCTAAAATAAAAGGCCGCAGACAAAAGGGCAGATGTAGGACATCAGAGGCAAAACCAGCGGGCATTTTCTCTGTAAAACATGACCTGATTTTACTAAAATTGCTGTTTTGTGTGATGTATTAACATGCATCGTTAAGTTTTGTTTTTCGAAGCAGTGGGTCGCGTCAAAGTTGCATAATTTTGCTTTAAATGTGAGGATTTGCTGCTTTTCTGTGTCATTTATGATATGACAAATGAGGAGTCTTTGTGTTTCAGGCTGTTGTTTGGACAAAAGAAGCAATCTGAAGATGTCACATTGGGCTCAGGGAAATTACAGTGAGTTTTACACTTTTTTGACATCTAACAGAATAAACAGTTTATCGATTAATCTTGAAAAGGAAATGCAGATGAACTGATTATGAAAACAACTGTTAGTTGCAGGCATCCCTAGGCCATACAAGCAGCACTGTGAGACTGCACTAAGCACGGTGGTGCTTTTAGCTAACTGCTTACACCAGCATGCTAACACACTTACAGTGGCAGTGAAGTTTAGCAGGTACAATAATTATTATGCAAGTCTTAGTTTAGAGTGTTTGAGGGAGGGAGGAAACTCTTGCAAACTCCACACAGAAAGGTCCTGCCCCAGCTGGGTATCGAACCCAGGACCTTTTTGACGTCAGACAAGCAGATCTGAGCTAACCTTGAAGCCAGCGTGCTGCCCCCTAAAGTACAACTGAGGCTGTACTTTATGTACTACTTGAGCTAGAAATAGCGATAACAGATTGTAATTTAGACTCGATGATGGTACTAAGGGGTCACAAAAGTTATAGGAATTCATCCTGATGGGAACATGAATGTCTGTGGAAAATTCTATGGCAATCCATCTGACACTTTTAGAGACTTTCTACAAGTTTTAACCTCATGCTGCTGAAGGAAAGGTCAGGGAATCACCAGCATTGCTAAGATTCATCCTCAGGGCACCATGAATGTCTGCACAAAATGCAATA
The DNA here is from genome assembly GCA_029783665.1 of Naso thynnoides. Lineage (NCBI taxonomy): Eukaryota > Metazoa > Chordata > Actinopteri > Acanthuriformes > Acanthuridae > Naso > Naso thynnoides. The sequence continues at coordinate 5,632,077 of JAQLOL010000016.1, read as the reverse complement.
AGAATCCATTCAGTAGTTATTGAGATTTTTCAGTCTGGACCAAAGTGTTGGACTATCAGTCCAATTTTGCTAGGGTGATTCAAACAATATCTACGGAACCACGTGATCCTTGCACTGAAAGAAAACACAGCATCTGCCCCGACTGTCATCCATGGCTGAGCCCCAGGACTGAGGATTTGCTTGCCCTTTGCTTTGAAGTCATTCTGCATCAGTGATTTCTCTCAGGTCTGCTTGGCACCAGAGGCGTGTAACCGAGCTCAGCCCACAGGCGTCCGCTCAGAAGCTCTCAGGCTCACGCTGTACGAAGAGCAACCACACAAAAAAATCCCCTCTGACCACCTTAACAAGATAAAAGTGCCACTTGAGCTCATCCACACTCATACATTCTTAAAATGGTGGCGACAGAATTACCATTGGAAGAGAACTATCCTCTGATCCATAGACCAAGGCCTCCCATAGAAACCTGCAGAGAAAAAACACAAAATAAATGAGGGCATACATGTCAGTATAAATCCCCATAATTGGATCAACATCAACACTGACATGATGAATCATCTTGAGTATTGATAATGGTCTGCGTGCAGGGGACACGCTTCTGCAACTAATCTGGACTTTAATGCCTCTTAGAAATCCTTTTTTGATGCATTAAACATCATTTTAAATAAAGCATAATCTGTAATCTCAGTAAATTCAGTATTCCCTATAAAGTTTGAAATCTTTGCTGCATTTTCCACACTTTTCATATTTCAACAGACATGTGCATTATCATTAAATTTGCATCATGGCATCCCATGGCATGTATCGCTATCATGCAGCTCCCTGTGCTATTTTTAAGTTCCCGGCCCTGAAGTGTTCACAGACTGGACCGTTATCTGTTACTGGACTCTACTGGTGGACGTGGCAGCTGCAGAGCTGGATGGTCACATTAAAGGATGCGAGTTCCTCCACTGCTGACTTGGTCACCTCCCCTCTGTGTCTGACAGCAGCATAATTCATCTCCAGCTACGCTCTCCATCACATGCTCTATTTTTAGAAATGGGAGCATCTCCAGTGTCCCTCTCCCTCCTTTGTGTTTTTTTTTTTTCCCGAATAAGTCTGCAATGTGTGTGTGTGTGTGTGTGTGTGTGTGTGTGTGTGTGTGTGTGTGTGTGTGAGTGTGTGTACAGTAAGTGGGTCATAGGGAGAAGAACATTGGATCCAGTAGAAATCCAGACTGTTCTCTCCCGCATACCCACAGGGAGTGTGAATTGTGGTGTGCATGTGTATGACATATGTACCTGTGTTCTTTTGTGTGTGTGTGTGTGTGTGAGTGTGTGTGTGTGTGTGAGAGAGTGTGTGTGTTTAGCGAAGTGCTCCCCACTAAGCCAAACCTAATTACTAACTCTGTTGGAGTGTACCACATGTGACTGAGAAACACACAGGTTTAAGAGGTTCAAGAAATTAATAATAATGTGTGTGTTTGTCTGTGTGTGTGTATGCTTGTGTGTGTGTGTGTGTGTGCGCGCGCTACAGCTGCCTTATGTGTCATACTTTTATCGAGAGTGTGATCTGAATTTTCAAAACAAACACGTCTCAATGGGCTGTGAAACCAGACGAGCTGAAAAGTTAAGACAAAAAGATGAGCACTGAATCATTTGTCAGTTGATAAAAAATTAATTTGCAGCAAGTTTTACAATTTATTATCATCACTTAATGTGCAGACATACCAATTATTTGCTGGTTCCTCCAACGCATACGTGAGTATTTGATTTGACGGCTGGTTGGACGAAGCGAAACATTTAAAAACTTACAACGTGCATTTCTCACTATTGTCTAACAGACTTAATCAATCCATTATGAATTAAATACTTTCATTGTATCAACATGTAGATCTTTTGCACCGATTTGAGCAGACAGTGGCTCGAAGTCACTATCCAGTCACTTTGGGGTCGAGTACTCAACCCGTTACTTTAGTTTGAATGCTTCTACGTTTTTGGCTCTGCTCAGGACGCTTTAGCAGCCCAAAATGTTGGCATTTGACATTCTGGGAGCCAGACACAACAATCAGCTAATTGTGTGGTGCGTTTAGGAACAGCTCGGACAAATCCTACCAATATATCTTAAAGTTTAACAGCCTTTGTACTGACATGACGTGAGGTTCAGGTAGCTTTGCACAGGAATGGCTGCTAAAAATGTCCTCCGGGGGGAGACTTTTTACGTTTGTACCTTGAGTACAATTAAGAACCAGTACTTGATTACTTTAACTTCAGTAAGGAGTTTGAGTTAGCACTTCTACTTTTACAAGTTTTTTTTTTTTTTTTTTTTTAACAAAAGTATCTGCCTGACCCCAGCGAGAATAGTTGCTGCTGAGGCAGTGATTAAATGGGAGCTGAAAAAAATTAATTAATTAAGTAATATGCATTTCTAGTTAAGTAAATAATGGTGCAGTTATGCCACCTCAGAAAGTTGGCTTCTTAAAACAGACAATGATAAGAATTCATCTGATTTATCACTTGTTCTTACTTACTGCATGAACAAAAATATATTAAATGTATTTGGACTTTTTATTTTTGTGTGAATATGTGTGTAAATGTGTGTGTGTGAAAACATTACAAATGTCTATAATTGTATTATATGGAAATAAATATTTATGATTTATCTTCAGGGTCTTTACTTGCAAGCATATCATTAAATCTGCAGCATAATATCTTCATACTGAGAGTGTGTCGGCAGGTTTGCTTTATTATTAGAATCATCATCATATTTTTCTTCTTCTTCTTTTGTAATTAGTCTGTATCCTGCCTTTTCATTGTCACAGCCTAATGTTGTTATGATCACCACAGCTCATGTCGTGGTTATGCCCTCTTGTTTTTCATCTTTATCATCACTTTCGTCAATATTTTCTCCATCTCTTCCTTTTTTCTTTTTTCTTTTTTTTTACTGAGGCCCTCAGGTTTTCCTCTCCTTCATTGCTTTATTTCATCACCTCATCATCATCACTACAGTGTTCCTCCAAACATCATCTGTCACAGCATCTTCATCCCCATCAGCTACTGGCTTATAATCACAACAAACAGCAATAGTGTCCACTCACATTAACCATGTCAGTCATCATCTTCATTACCACTATCACCTTTGCCTTCATCATTCTAGTATTCATCACCAATATTATCTTTATCAGCATCTTCATTCCCACTGGCCTTCATCCAGAGTGGTCTGTTTCCTTTCCTTGGGCTGCAGCCTTTGAACCAGACGTTGCTGGATGCTTTTCATCGCCTGCTCTTTGATCTCCACTTCATGCCTGGCTGATCACCAACACATCTCATAAGGACCTTTACATCCTGCCTCCATCAGTGTTCACACACTGTACCACCACTCCCACGCCCCCATTCACCTACAGTAAGTGACAAAACATAGCTGAAATCTAGGTCAAACGGTGATCTGCTCAAAATCATCCCCTAGAGGTAAGAAAGAAGAAATATATATCACATGATCAGGAGGTCAGCTATAAAGTCGTCCGCTCTCTTACCTTCCACCACCCCACAAAGAAACTGCTTCTTTTCCTCCATCCTGTCCGCGGCCCCGCAGCCTCCCTCCGCTTCCAGTCGGCCCCTAACAAGCGAGGGAAGACGAGATGCTCTCCCCGTGTGTGCAAGGACCGTGGATATTCTTCATGCCGCTCCTCGGTCTGCCTCCACCTCCTCCTCCTCCTCTCCCTCTCCCTCTCCTTCTCTCTACATCTGAGCTCTCATGCTGCGTTCACGTGTTCAGCGGAAGTTCCTGCTCCGGAGCTCTTAACACTCGTTAAAACAAAACAAAACAAACCGAAACAACAACAACAAAAAGATAACCCAGCGAAGTCGTTTTCGGTGACTGAGCTTGTTTATTTTAAATCAACAAAATCATAAAAGAGGTAATTCTGTCCTATTTTATATTGTGGTGACCGCCTTAGGCCTATGAGTTCAATACAAATCAATTATGAAAAAACTATTAATAATTGTTTGTACCTTTAACATTTGGTTTATCCAAACCACATGAAGTTTCTTTAGGCTACAATAAACTGACATGTAGCAGCAATAAAGGAAGCAAAACATAGCCTTATCCTAAAATAAACAGATACAGTAACGAGACAGTTAATTTGTAGAAGAAACCTCAACTTAAAAATTTAAAATATATATAAAACAGTAAAACATTAAAAGGATAGCTATAAATCGAACAGAATACAAAAGCAAACTTTTTTTGGGTGGCCTAGAGTAGTTGTTGGCGAACTTCTTCTTCTTTAGTTAATTGGCGGGCTACAAACCAACGTCCAAGGTGCATGCCGCCACCTACCGTACCGGAGTATGTTACACCTTGACCTCCTATTGATGATATTAACGTTAATTGGACCGGCAGTCCTTAGGGAGAAGTTGAATCCCGCAACTAATCACCAACATTAACATATTTAGCCTGCACAGAACACTGATGTCGTCGTGTTGAAGTTGTTTCCTGATAAATGTGAGTCCATATTCTCCACCCCTGCTCTGTTTTATTCTTCGCCAATTAGCGAGAAAACAAAACAAAAAAAAAATCTTCTGTTTAACCCAATGTAACATGAGCAGGTGTAAGCCAGATTCAATTTATGTAACTTAGCAAGATGCTAACGTTAGACTTCTGCTAGCATAACCTCAACTGTTGGCAGCATGGATGTATTATAAGAAGAAAGGTCTTATAATACATCCATGGTTGGCAGTTAAGCGCCGGTTGAAGCGTGAGGCGACCGTTAACTTTAGCAAACCGTCAATTCTTTGTGTAACGTCAATGTAACGTTGGCTGTATAAGTTTATAACGTTTCAAGGTATTTTAAATGGTTATTAAGTATGTTTTATTTCGTAGAAAAAGTTATAGTTTAGCAAAGTCAACTAACATTGATACAGAAAAGTTACGTTCGTCACTAGCTAAATCTTGCTGACTTTTTTTTTCCATCATTGACAAATTATTATAAGCATTTAGGTTTGTAGAATTTAACTGAGGCTATCAAACGCCTATCAATATCTAATAAACATGATTCTTTAATTAATACATTTCAGAATAGCCTTTCAAATACATATTCAACATAAATCCAATATTTTTTTTACATAGCCATAAAATTAATAAAACAATAATGTTTTCGAAAAACCGGTTATGAAAACCGTGCTGGTAAGCAGGCCTACACACGCCCTCGTTCATAGGAAACACCGAGCTGCTGGTACCTGCCACAAAACGTTACCGTTTCTACTTTTCACTGTCATGCACGTAGTTCTGATTTTTGCTGGTGGTCGTGAAGGCAGCATCTCTCTCTGCTTCCAGTCTACGCTCTGCGCAGGCGCACTGGCGTCTTGCAAGCAACATGAGCAAGGTGTGTGTGTGTGTGTGTGTGTGTGTTGAATCATTTTCCCGAATTTTAAGATGTTGGAAGTGGGTGGGGTGACTGAATAGAATTGGATGCTTAAAAAATGTTAAGGCCTTAAACTGTAACTAGCCATTTAGACTTGGGCTACATGTTATCTGCTCTACGGCCTGGACAATATACTACTTGGAAAACTGTGTTTGTTTGTTTGTTTGTTTGTTTGTTTGTTTTGTTGTTGTTGTTTTTACTCCATTGCCACTTACACTACAACAGTACTGATTTGTAATATGTCTCTGTAGCCTAACAGATTTATTTATGTGGGGTTGTTTATATCATCTGTAACATTTCCTGTGGTATTCCTGTGAATCAAGAGGCTAACTGTATACATCAGACTTTTAGCACCACTTGCTGGAATTAAGTCAAATTACACTGGTGCCACAACAAGAAGTGAATTGATAGTTGACTTGTTTTATTCCCTGCGTTCCAATAGCCAGACAAAAAAAAGATTTAGTATGTCCCAGTATGCAGTGCGGGAAATGCTGACCCACAGTCCTCTGCATAGCGGAACATATGTCACGCAGGTCACATTGTGTTGCTCAGATATTAACAAAGCTGAGACAGATGACTGACAGAATGACAGCGCATTTAAGTGCAAGTACCATATAAGTTTTGCTACTCTTATGTACAATCAATGTATTATTATGCCATTGCTGCACAAAGCCAAGTGAATAAATGAGTGCAAATGATGAGAAACATTTGAGCAAAAATGACTTAGAAAGCGTTCCTGCTCAACTGGTACTCCAGATTTCACACCAAGGCCGCGACAGAACAACAGCAACAGCAGAATGGTATGTCCCAATTGCATGCACGTTACATGCAACAGTATGTACTTTGCGAGGGAAGCTGCCGCACATACTAAAAGTGAGAAGCAGAAGTATGCAGTTTGGAGCGCATCCAGTCAAAATTAGGTAGATAATTCATAAACACACAAAACTACCTTGAGAATGTATTTAAATAAGTTACTTAAATAAGATTTTATATTAGATACTGCCAACTGTATTCCACTGGCGTGAGCAAAATAAACATTTGCAGGCCAAAAAGTTTTGCACATAACACAAGTATATTTGCAGATCTTTTTTTTTTTTTCTGTAAATCTTTCATTGTTGGATGCTTGGCTGGTGGAGCAGAGATGATAACAGTGCAATGCATTTTGGGTCTGAGGAGAGCCCACAGTGAATGACATACAGTTAACATGTTCACATTATGTAGTTCAGCATTTGAGTTTGAGGAATTTGTTTGCATTCGTGTGATCACTTTCTGTAGGTGTGTGTTCAGACCAGGCGACGACTGACTGACTTTCTCACAGACTGAACTGTGGCCCTGTGGCAACGTAAACCTGTCGGCTCACTGCATCTGTCTCAGCGTATGAAAGCTGTGTCATGTGTGGTATTTAAGGTTCGTATGTGAACCCTCATAAACATTTGAAAGTAGGTAACAAGTTAAAAGGTTGAGTTATTTACCCACACGCTTTGAATGTTAACTGCCAACTTTAGCATGATGACATAACTTGTGTACATGGTTGTGACTTTGTAAAACAAACTAAAACAAATAAGCATAATAGGATTTGTTTAGTTTTTTTAACTGTATAATGGCCGAGGAAATTGCAATGTTTGTCAAGGCAGAAAGAAATATCTCTGTGCTACAAAGAAGAGCCCAGAGATGAAAGCTAATGGCATGTTTTCAGAATTTCACAACTTCCAAACTATTTTTGAGGGCTTTTTATTACAGCCTCAAACAACATGCTTTATTTTGCTAGTACCTCCTTTATCTAAGGTAGGAATATAAACTGGCCTCGCCCAGTGTAAACATTTCACTTTGAATAAACTTCTGGATTGCATTAAAAAATAAGCTAAATTTAACACTGCATGTTTTGCGTAGTGGTTCATACAGCCTTTCACTTACACTGTGTAGCATGTCTTTTCAAAAGGCGTATACGGCATACTACATTACAAGTAGAAAATATAGGTTACTATATGATCAAAGTTTAACCTTTCAGTGGAAGAAATGTGAATTATGCTGCAATCACGAAGAATCAAGCAGACGGCAAACCGGATGTCATTTAAGTGGATGAGAGCAGGACAGTGAAATTTGATGAGGCCAGCAGAGAATAGTAACAGTAACGGCAGACGGCATCGCCGTCCAGAGTCAAAGTATTTTAACTTTTTGCCGTCCTCCACAATGAAATGTACAACTGGATGTTATGTTAAACCTCAGATGGCTCAACGCAATTGTTTTTTGTGCCCTTGTAACGGATTGGTACTCGGTATCAGTTGATCCAGAACTTTGGGTATCGGTATCGAGAAGAAAAAAAAATGGTATCAGAACATCGTTATTGATAATTATTGATCACGTAGGTTGTGAGTGACGGCTTGTTGTGCATTGTAAGGGGTGGAAGCTGCCAAGTGATAAAATGAGTAAATAACACACAGTATTTTTGACCAAATACATCGATACTGAGACAGTTTTGTAAGGATGACTGTTGGTAATTTCACAAAATATTAACCCATTTACATTTTTTATATATATTATGATCATTGTAACGTGGATAAGTGGGTGAAGTTGAGTAAAAGAACAGGAACAGTCTGCTAAGTTCAGGAAATCACATCACTTTATTGTAATAAAGCCTGTTCAACCAGGAAAAGACAACACCTGCATCATATCACAATATAACCACGCCAGTTGTCTGTCAATATCTTGTCTCGTATCACGATACGATACAATATCAATATCAATATATATCGCCCGGCCATAATGTGAATGTGTTTCTCTGTGAATCTCACCTGATAATTTCCTACATATTGTAAAGCTACAGTCAGAATTTGCCACTCTGTCATCATTTGTGCATTGAATGGGAAAGTTCCTCAGTAGCAGTGTCAGCTTTCACTAAAATGATCCTGAATAACCTTTTCAGTAAACAGGAATGTCAAATAAACTGTGTCACTAACACTAGAGTGTCTGTTGTGGAGAATATTTTTCACATTTTGAAGACAGTTCCACCGAAAAACTTGTGTTTATTCCGTCATTTTGTATCAGATGCAGCGACTCAGTGATGCAGTGGGATTAGTCTGACTATGTAGTTAATACAACTGTTCTGTGATGAATGCTGCCCTTTGTCTTCATGTGTTTATTCATCGGTGTATTTTTGTGTGTCTGCCTCACTGTGTGTACACAGCCTTGATCTCAGTATAGCACAGCTGCTAAAGCACTTGGCCTTAAAGAAGCACGAGTTGACCGTCCTGATGGTCCAGGCCTGCTTGCACTCTGAGGGGGAGTCCTTCAGCAACCTGGCAGACAACACAAACATGGTGAGTACAGATCAGAGGATGTGGAGAACACATTAGTGCAGCATTAAGATGGAAGGTGCTTTATTGCCATCACTGACCATCGTTCAGTCGGATGAGTAATCCTCTGTGTCCCTAACTAAGGCAGTGGAGCACACGCACCCCCCAGGCTTTAGGGGAATTTTGTGGCTGACCTTGCCCTCTGCTAGACTGATTTACCTGTGGAACCTGTTTGCTTGTGCATGTAGAGCACTCCAAAACATTTTTTGTAGGAGTGAGAGACACTTTTTTTGTTTGGCTTGTCACACGCTTTCTCCTCTTAATGGATTAGGAAGTTAGGTCGGAGATTTATCATTTACTTTATTAACTTTTTTATTTTCTTTGCCAGGTGAGTTTAAGTTAATCAGAGATTTTATGGGTGCTATACTGGGCATGGCTCAGCTCTCAAGTCTAACGCTTTGACTCATGCCGTGCAGCTTGCCCTGTTTTAGAGTCACGCAGCATGTGATGTCTAGGTCTTCCCGAGACCACACGCATAATGCGTCCCACCTTACCAGAGTATGAGAGTTGGGCTTTCTTCTTAACACGATGAAATAGGCAGTGAACCAGAACCATTACAATCAGAGCTTATTTTGTTTGTTTGTTTGTTTTTTCAAGATGATCGTTATCTTGCACATTTATCTCACCAACTCTGCCACATATCAGTCCATGTATAACATATGTTCATTATTCCCATGGAGAGATGTGTCTCTCTCTCTCTCTCAGCGGCTTACCTAGAGAGCAGGGCTGTCCTCTGTAGCGATGGCGGAGTGAACCAAACGGTCCAAAATGTGGCTCTACTTTGCCAGAGTTGATTCGGACCCAGCCTGTTAAAAAACACAGCTGTTTCCTTTTTTTAGCTGCTTAATTTTATCTTTTCTATATTTCAGGTTGGAAAAATTAAAAAGTAAAATGTTTTGTTAAAAAAAAGATGTTCCATAATGAGGAACTAAAAGTAATTTTTGCTCATAATTTGTCAGGTTTTTTTTTTCTCTCCCCCCCCTTCCTCAAAAGAGATCAATAACAGTACCGTTAAAGTACCGTATCAATAAGCGGTATCAGTAAGAGCAGCAGTGCTGTTAAAATCTTAACAATACCCGTCCCCAGTGTCCATCATGTCATACAAAAGGAAATCAAATAAATCAGTAAAGGGAAGAAAGAGGACAGCTTTGAAAGTGGACAATAAGGAGAACTATGTCAAATGTGACATATCAGATAGTCAGAAAGTCCTTTTTTTGCAGGAAATATACCTGTACAGCAGAGACTGGGGGGGGGGGATCCCGTGGTGTATGTTTATAAACTACTTCCTCTAAGCATAGCGTTTATACAGTGAGAGAGAGACAAATAGCAGGTTAATCATTACTTTAAACAGCAAAATTTCAACAGTATGAGAGGATTAACTCAGGAAACAAGAAGGAAGTTGTTCTAAAATGAGTTTCTACAGTATAAGACCACCGTCCTGTTTCTAAAGAGGAAAATATTGCATGTGTACTATAAGTGTTACTTCTATTTTATTCTATTCTATTATTCTATTCTATTTTATGTTTATGTGTCATTTTGGTTAAATTCATGATGTAGCAATTTTGATTAAATAATTTAATTAATGAAAAAATGGGAATAGCTAGAAAGTTTTTTACAATTTTTGTTGCATTTTTTACTTAAATATATTTTAAAAAATATATAGAAATTTTATAAAAATATATATATATTAAAAAAACACACACTGAAAACTACACAGAGGTAAACCTGCTGGGTATGTCAGTGTATGTATGTCAAAAATGTAAGAAAGAAATTTGTCAGTGTAAGCTTTTACTTCCTGATTCCTACGACAAGGATGCCTTTGTTGTTGAGGAGCCGGTTGTTCTTTCTAAAATCCTAACGACACACACGACTAATGACTCCTGAACGTCACAGCAGCCGAGCACTGATGAGTATCTAACAAGCACTTAGTTGTCATTCAGCTGTACTGAATTTTTCAGAAGGAAGAAGGTAAAGATATAATGGTAAGTAGAAACAATATTTTGGAGAGAAATTTATTTGGCTGCTACTTTGTATATGAACAGAATCATTCTTCAAAAAAAGATGAATGGAGTTGATTTTCAACTTTGAGAGGGAATGATTTAAGAAGATTTATTTTCTGTTATTGCTTTTCTTAGGTTTCCTCATGGATTACGGACTGATTGTCTTTGTCCTCACAGGTGGGTGCCTCTTGTTTATTCTGATGTTTTGCTTAACACTACAGCAGTGTGTGTCGTGTTGAAACTGACTTAGGACAAACAGAACAACTTTTAAGTTGGAAATCATGTAAAACTTTGATGTTACTGCTGTTTAATAATTGATCAGTTGTTTCTCGTAACAGAAATATTAATGCGCATTTTTGTAACTTAAATGTCACATCAGATCAATAACAAAATCAGCCTTTTACCACCTCAAAAGCATCAAGGATCAGACACATGATACCCAAACAGGATCTGGAGAAACTGGTACACGCATTTATCTCTAATAGACTATACTACTGCAGCGGGCTAATCACAGGTCTGTCTGCAGTAAATATCAGACAGACAGCTCCCGCTGATACAAAATTCTGCTGCTAGGATTCTTACAAGAACCCAAAAAGCAAAAAACATAACTCCAGTTCTCAAATCACTGCATTAGTTACCAGTTTCTCACAGAATCGACTTCAAAATGCTGTTACTTGTCCATAAATCATTAAACAGGGTGGGTCCTACATATTTGTCAGACCGTCTAACTCAGTATGAACCCTGCAGACCTCTCAAGTCGGCTGGTTCTGGACTTCTGACTGTTCCTAGAATTAAAACTGGCCATGGTGAAGCTGCATTTAGCCTCCACGCTGCTCAACTGTGGAACAAAGTGCCAGAAAATCTAAGATTTGAGGCAGTGCTATCGACTTTTAGATTCAAGCTAAAAACCTACTTTTTCACCGTAGTGTTTGTTAGTTTTGGCTTACGTCACATCTGTTTTGTAAATTATTCTTCGTTCCTTTCATTGTTTCTTATTATGTGTGTGTGCTTTCCATTGTTTGCAGTTTCATTTGTTTATTTGCTTTCTTAGTCTGCATTGGCTGTTTGCATTCGTTGTTTTTATCCTTTGCATTTTCTCTGTGCATGTTTTTATCGTTTCCTGTAAAGCACTTTGGGTTGCCTATGCACAGGGAATGTGCTGTATAAATAAATTTGCTTTGTCTAGTGCAGAAATTCCAAGTACAGAAAATGTTTTTTGTTGGCTATCCAGACGTTTGATCATACTTGTGGGTTGAGATTATGGCACAGTGGTAAAGAAACTCAGTGAAGAGACAAAGCAACAGCTAGAGAGAGAGGGAGACTCGACACAGTCCAATATATCTGCGAGCAGTACAGGGGCTCAAGGATGTGTTAGTTCACCTTTTTTTTTTCACCTTATACACAAATGACTGTGTCAGCTTTCAGCCCGATCAGCTTGTGTTGAAGTTTTCAGTCGACACTGCCATTCTTAGTCTGCTCATGAGTAACTCCAGCATCTCCGGTCATAAAGCTGAAGTTGACCAGTTTTTGAACTAGTGTGATGAAAATCACTTGGATATATAAATGTGCAAAAAACTAAAGAGGTCATCAGAGATCCTAGATCAGTTGGAGACAGAAGCTCAGTTGTCATACACGGCCGTGACATCATACTCATTCTCGTACGTGCCCAGGGGTCCACGTGGCAAGTGTCTGTGCCAGAATTCATCAGCGACTACGTCACCTTCGCTGACTCAGGCTCTTTGGTGTCTGTAGAAATATCATGTACATTTTTTACCGTTGCACTATTGAGTCTGTCCTTCGGTGCAGCATTATGAGCTGGTTTGGCAACCTAACAATCAAGTGTAGAGCTCAAATCTCTAGTTTAATAAAAAAGAAACAGCAGGGAAAATCAACCATTCCCTCACTCTCCAAGTCTTTTTTGAGCAGTCAACTATTCACAATATACATAGTGGATGTGAATACGAACTAATGAACTCTGGGAAAACATACAGGTTCCCCCTGTGCAACTACAACAGCTACAGACATTCATTTATTCATTTGATCAGTGAATCTGGTTAACAAACAACTGCAGGAGTGCTGGCAGAGCAGCAGGGGGAGCTCTTTAACAACTGCTGCTCCACTAATCAAGTTGTATGTATGACGTGGTGAATATTTAACTTGTGTGGTGTGCACTGAAATTATCATATGAATGGTAGAAGTGGCCAGGCGGCCAGTTGTTTGTATCTGTTGTTTTTTTTATGTTGTATTTTATTTATTCATTGTGTTTTTATTGTATTGTCTGGTTGATGCAGCAGCTCCTGAATCCAAGACAAATTTCTCCTACCGGAGACAATAAAAGGAACCTTAACACTAACCTTAAAAGTGCATTTAACTCTGCAAATATAAACACATCAAGTCATACAGACATGGATGTTGAGTTTAATGCTGCATCAGTTTTAGCTTTTTGCTCGACTTCACCCGTTGGTTGAACTGGTTCTGTCTTTATCTTCATTAGTGAACAGCCAACATCATTTAACTGAGGGACTGAAACTCGATCTGGCTGAAGTTGCAGAAAGATTGTCAAGGCATCAGATATTCAGAGCTGTTTGGTTCAGGTCCACAGGGGAACAACACTGAGATGACAGAACTGGTTGAGAGGGTTATTTTTCACAGCATATTAAACTGTGAATATGCAAGAAACTTAAATGGTTATAAATTATTCACAACATTTTTTAGTGTATGAACAACATTTCAACTCCCTTCAAAGCGCTGTTGACCGTTCTTGTCAAACTGCTTGCAGATAAGAGTCCTAAAATCTCGATAGAAAGGAAGTTTGTAAAACCCCACAGACATGTTTGCACCATTGACAGTGTATACACGGGCTGCACCTGATGCATTCTTCCTCTTCAAATTGACCGTCAAAAAACACATAGAAAGTCTGCATGAGAAAGTGGGTAATAAAAACTTGACTGTGTTTTGTTTTAGGGGCACTTGCCAGTGTTGTCTGTGCCCAAACTCGTCAGTACTACTTTGTGAACGAGCCAGTAAACTGGACTTCAGCTCAGAGCTTCTGCAGACGGATCGACTATGAACTGGCCACCGTAGAAAATACAGCTGACGTCAGTGCTGTCGTCAGTACCACATCAAACTACACAGGCAAGTTCTCATTACTGGAATCCTGACCTTTATACAAACAGAAATAATCGTGTAAATATGATAATGTGGAAGGTGAAATAACAGCAGCAGCCCTCTATTAAAAAAGAATACAACAGAAATGACTGTTAAAAAATGTATGTTCAGCACTGTTTTTAGTTCCTGTAGTTTTGCATAATAACATGTTTTTGTTTTTTTGTTTTTTGAACAGGCAAGGCTTGGATAGGTCTCCATGATGATTTGCTAAATAGCTGGAGATGGTCCCTGAATGACAGCAGCTTCTATGGTGAAGGAGGGACAGAGTTTAGAAACTGGAATACCGGACAGCCCAACAATCTTGGAGGACAACAGTACTGTGTGGAGCTGTTCACTGGGAGTCCATTCTTTGGTACATGGGGAGACAGTGTCTGCGACATCCAACGAGAATTTGTTTGTTACAATGGTGAGTTTGTTTACAGCATTATGTGTATATATGCAGTAAATATATTGTAAATGAATTCTGATCCTTATACTGTAATACTTTCATCCTGACAACGTTTGCAATGGCTCTTCATCAATTTATCTCCAGGTACAGTAAATGGAACATCATCCTTTATAAAGGTCGACAGTCCTCTGAACTGGACCGACGCTCAGACTTTCTGCAGGGAGAATTACGTCGATTTAGCCAGGTACAGTACCGAACCAAACAGTGAGGTTTTTGTGTGTGTCTGTGTCCGTGAGTGTAAAATCAGGCTTCTTCATTTATGTGTAAGTTTTAGGGATTCTTTTATAAGAATGTTTGTAATGTGGTCAAGGTCATTCAGTACCGCGACATGGCATTTGTAGGCTCTGTCTTTTTCTGTAAATATCTGTACTACTTTTTTGTTGTGTCTTATCTTTCGCTTTATTCCTTTATCCCTTCAGGTGTTTATTTATTACTTTAATCTTTAAATTTCTTTTCCTGTGAGTTATGTGTTTTTTTTTATCCATAGTTTTATTGTAGGGCCCTAAGACCTTAGTTTGACAATGGATAATATGATGACTACAAGCTTGGTATTA
>JAQLOL010000016.1:5582720-5595289 GCA_029783665.1 Naso thynnoides | reverse complement strand
TGTTGAAATTAGTCCAGTGCCCAATCGGCACATTAGGTCACGGCCCAATAAATTAATAGGGCAGCAATCAGACGGGAGAAATGCGTGTTTGAAAAATTTGCTTGCATCATCTGTGCATCTGAGTGAAATGCTCTCTAACAACATTATTTGAAGCTCCTAAGGAGTGAACATGATTACCATTAATTCTTGAAGATGCTGGAAATTCCCCTCTTTTAATTACTGCGTGTGTAGTGCCAGAGTCAACAAGAAATGTGATTATTTTGCCATGAACTTCCAAATCGTATTGAAGCATTTTCTGAAACACTTGTGAATCACGTTTAACGTAAGTACCAACAGGAGGGCTAAATCTGTCTTCAGGATATGAACTTGCTCCATTTATCAGTACAAGTGTAGACTGTGTGTCTGTATCAGAGTGTGTGAGTGCAGTACCATCAAAATCAGGCATCAAGTGAGTCAGAGTAGCTACCAGTCTCTCCTGCAGCCCCTCCGCTACTCAGTCACTCTTGTCGATATTGGTGAGTCGACTTCCTGGACACCTTCCTCTCTGCCTTTGTTTCCGTTATCTTTAAGTCTTTTTTTTCTTTCTTTCTTGCAGCTGCATTAACTGTCTCATACTAAGTGTTCCTCCCTGGGGAAAACCAAAATCTTTTACCCAAACATTTAATGGTTCTACTGCTTCCCTGTCATATTTGGTTTTCATAAGAACAACATTTGGACCAGTCAAATCAGGTGCTTCTTCTGAACTCTTTATTCCCCATCTCTCACAAGTGTCACTCTTCTCCTCTGGGTTTTAGGGTACCTGGCGCAAGTGCACCGATCCTCTTCAGACATGGTTGTCACTATGAATCTAGGTTGTTTCCACTGCAACTTTAGAAAAAGCAGTCAAACAGTGGTAATATAAACTAGAGAATCATATCCTCTTAACTTAACCCCCGCACGTCCAACATGCTCTCTATTACTCTGCCCTGTTATGGCTAATCCTGTGACCAAATGTGAAAGTGGGGTTTCTTTTGTTTTTCTTTTTCTCTCTATCTCTTCTTTGTTTTTTTTCTCTTTTCTTCTCCTTTTTTTTGCCTTTCTATTTTTTTTCCCTTCCAGATTTCCAATCAAACCAAGTCAGACCACATGTTATTCTCATGAATTACCTCAGAACCAGCTCTGTAGTCTTTTGTTGGTTTATTTATTTATATTTTTTGCAACAACAATAACAAACTGGAATATAAACTATAATGTTCAGTCAGCAGCTCATAAATCACTTGGTCTTTGCTGAGATACACTGTGTAAGTGTTGAATGTCGGAAGAGGAGACACTCAGATGGCTCCCTGGAAAACAGAAAAGAGGAAAGTTTACTTCACTCACCATGTCTCAGGGTGCAGAGGGTGAGGTGACCCACACAGCCAGCAGCTGGCAAATATTGAGCAGTAATACAATAAACAACAATGAAAAAATACAACAAGTGAAGGACGAACCACGCCTCCCCCACACACACCTGTCTTGCTCCTTTCTGTCTCTCTAACCCCCCTCTCCCCTCGTTTTCTTCCCTTTCCTCTCTTCACCACTTTATTTTTTTAATAAAAATAATTATGCCTCTTAATGTCTTGTTAATTTTTCCCTGTGGTATCGAAAATGGTACTGAGCCACAATATTGTCCTGGGCATTGATATCGAAGTTAACAACCTAAAAACATCACTGTTTCTCTATAGTTATCCACGATTGGCCACAGAGCGACGTCTCTGTGCAGCTGAGCTAAGAAGATTTAATGAGTCAAACAGTTTTATGAAAGGGAATGATCTCGGAAGCTGTTTTAAAATACAGAACTTTGTTACCAGTCAATCTAAGTATTTCAACCCCGTCACAAAACCTTGTTTATAGATGAAGCTTTCTTTTAATGGGTGAAATGTCTATTATCGTTAGGGGGCTGTGTCAGGAAATTGAAATTATGTAGATACACAAAATGATTTCTTGTGAAATGAAAGAAGAGTTAAAGAAAGGAAAAAAATGATTGTTACAAAAGGTTTGAATTTTTAATTTTAGTTTACCTTTTAGAGGTCACTTCAATTTGTTTTTCAGAGGGCATTTGTGAGTTCAGTGTAATCTGAGTTTTTTACAGCTTCACAGTAGTTTTAGTGTGTTTTTGTGTGTCAGAAATATGAACATATGCATACAAAATGCTAAATGCTTTTATTTTGAATTGAATGTTTCGTGTATGTTAACATGAAGGGGCGACAACTTTCTTTTGATACATTCAACGTGATACATTATTTCTAAAACTCTAAAATTTAAATATATTTACATTCATTTTTATTTAATCGTTTCAGTTTGGTTTTCAGAGAATTGTTTCAAGGTTCAGTTTCTCTTTACTGCTTTACATTTTAGTTCCAGATTTAGTTTATGATAAAAACTCTGCTCATTAATTCATGCAGGCGAACAGTACAGATGAGTAACCTGACACCTAACACTGAAACTCTGCTGTTCGTGCTAATGCAGTTTGCATACTTGCACATTATGAACATTTTTTAAAACTCACTTGAACCAACTGGTAAGTAGGTTTGCTTTTTCATAGAGTTTTGTTCTTCACCACATTTTAAGACACACTTGTTTCAGAGTGAAAAACAGTCACATGAAAAAGTTGTGATGAACTGTGTGAGAATGACACATAAAACAAAGCAGCCAAATCAGCAGCTGTTACACCGAAGTAACTGCTTCTGTGTCTGTTTACCTGTCTGTCTGTCTGCCTGTCTGCCTGTCTGTGTGTATGTGGCTGCAGGAGGGCAGAGCTCCACTTTCAGAAAGGAAATACTGTACTCAGCTGGCACTCTGGAAATCACACATGCAGAATGTGAACGTTCACTGTCTCAGTGTCTCAGACACACCCTGGTCAGGGCTTGCAGTTCATAAACAGCACAAAAAGCTGAATAATGCAAAAAGTTAAGGACAATGTCAGTAAGGGTAATGCTCATGGTTAGTGTTGCACCTCAGCAAAGGTCCAGTTTGAGGGAATTGGTGACATCTAGTGGTTAAGTTGCAAACTGCAGTTGAATACCCTCCTCTTATAAGCACTCAGAAGAACTTATAATGGCTACTGAAATCCCAATAAACACTAAATGATTTCTGCAGAGCCAGTGCTACATACAACACAACTAACTATTGCTACTATTGAACAAATTAGATGAACCATCTTCATTTTTCTGTGTTACAATAAGTTAGTTTGTGCTGAGTTCTAAAAGAAGTAAAAGTCCTTAGGAGGGTCGACCCCCTCAAACCCTATCCTCTGACAATGTTCCATTTAAATTAATGTTTCCTTTTGTTCATGATAGTAATGTCAAGAAGTCAAACTCAAAAACCATCGTCCTAATTTCTGGATACAGAAGACTTAAGAGGTGTGATAAAGTTATTATCAGCAAAGGTGGAACAAAGTCATTGTTTTGCAAGTCACAAGTAAGTCTCAAGTCTTTTCTTTCAAGTCCCAAGTCAAGTAAAAAGTCCAAAACTAAGAATTTTGAGTCCTGAACAAGTCGTTGGCACTCGTCACCAGATGAAAAGCCATTTTAACAAGAGTAATAATCTACTAAATTTACACAAATGTTAAACGCCTTTTGAATTATCTATTTACTTCTTAAAATAACGAGTGGTGTGACTAACCTAAATGACACTAAGAAATTAGGGATACAGCACTAACCAGTGCCAAAACAGAATTAACTACCATAGGGATTTTGTATTTTTTGTTGTTACTCATTGAGTATTTTCAAGTTTTAACGCTCAAGTCCAAGTAAAGCCACAAGTCTTTGGTGTTAGAGTCCAAGTCGAGTTGTAAGTCTTTTATGATATTGTCGGGTCCAAAGTCATCAAATTTGTGACTCGAGTCCACACCTCTGATTGTCGACATATGGACTCGAGGAAAAACAGGAATGAAATATTGTCAGCTGACCCTCCTAAAGACCTTTACCATTATTAAAACTATGTCTTACTTATGTACAAAGTGTAAATTTAAATTTACTTTAAAAAATCTAAAATGAATAAGACTTAAAACTTGTCGAAAACACCTACGAATGAGTGAGACTTAAAACGTTTCTACAAACTACAAGAATGAACAAAACTTAAAATACAATAATTACAGACTTAAAACTTATCAAGAAACTGTAAGAGTGAAAAAAGCCTCGAAATTTGTCTAAAAAAACTAAAAATGAATAAGACAAAACATTTTACCAAAAAACAAGAAAGTTGAAATTTATTAGTAGAATGTGCAAAGTTTTTGTTGTTTTTTTTTTTGTTTGTGTTTTTTGTAAGAGGGAAACTCATGAACGCTGATTAACTGAATGCTAAAAGTCAGAGAGAAAGGTCTGAAGCGTGTGTGTGTGTGTGTTTGTGTGTGTGTGTTGCAGTGGAGCTCTCTACACCTGGCTTGCACGAGGCTCACATCTCCGGGTTGTATGGCGAGTCAGTGATCCACGCCATGAATATCTCTGCCAGTGCATTAAAAGCAGTGGGTGGGAGACCAGCAGGCTGGGGTCTGGAGGGGCCGAGCCGGACGGCCTCCTGGAGGACTTGGGGCAGGACCTCAGACTGGCTTTGTCCTGCCGTCCTTTGCTGAAAGAGACAAAGAAGTGGGACAGACTGGTTAAACTACACTCTTGAGACTGATGCAGCAGTGTGGGATAAACATGACAAGCTTGAATAGAATGATTTGGACCAATAGATGAACAGACAGAGGTTAGAAAAAAGCAAAACACCTATATGTTTATTTGGACTGCTGACCTGTGGCTGGACAACTTGTGGCTTGGCCTGTGGGGCAGAGGTGGAGGGCTGGCTGGGCAGAGAGTTTCCTCTGCTGAGGCTCCTCGGGGCCTCGGGAGCTGCTGTCCTGCCCTCTCTTTCTCTTTCTCCCTCCAGCAGCCTGTCAGACAGATGGACAGATGAAGAAGGTGGACCAAGTCAAATAAATTCAGTTATTGTCCTTTCAGACTGCTGCTGTAACCTCAGCGATTTTCTTCTGTGTTTCCTGTGTAACTCAGCGAATGATTGCATTTCATCCAAAATGGCTTTTGAAAATAACATCATATCATAAATGATGTCAGAAAGTGAGTTACTCTGTCAGATAACAAATGCACTAACATACAGCATCACTTGTGCTGTTACATAATTATTTTAAAAAACGTTAAAATTTAAAAATGTAACAATCAACTTATTTTTAAAAATTTAATTAGACTGGACACAAAATCAGCACCACAACTTCAATCTGATCTGAGCAGCATTAACAGAGGAAATAAAACCTTTGACATTTGGGAGCTCAGGTCTCCTAGCAACAGGAAGAATCACTGAAACACATTTCTCACTACTGAAAATCTTAAGAGTGCCACCTGGTGGACGTTTAAGAACTACAAGCTGTCTCAAGTGTTTTATGGAGGTGGTCAACCGCCCCATCTTAGTCAAAGACCACTTCTATTTTTTAACTTTGAGGAAAAGTTTCACACAGCAAACATTGTTTATTTAATGAGTGTGGTGTCGTTAAAGACGAACTCGAGTGATCACGATGAGATGTGTCAGCCAAACAAATTCCTGGTGAACCTGCTAGAGGTCGAGCTGCTGGCCTTCACTGACAAAATTTACAAGCACAATCAGACTTGTGACCCTCCAGCACACACCTCTGCTTCACAGTTTCATACTTCTTTCCACAGTTCTTATCGCACAAACACTCCCACTGGTCTGCCAATCAGCAGTGACACATCCAACTTACTGATCACTCGGTGTCACGCATGAATCGAGGCAGAATTAAACGCACAGACAGCAGAACAACACATCTTCATTCAGGTGGCACATGAACACGTGCAGGAGGACAAACGGTGAATCTGCTGCCTGCTGTACATCCAACCAGAGGAACTGAAGACAAGATTTACTGCTGCTCTCAGGTGACAGAAACAGCAAAACACAAGAATTACATCTGGACAACTTAAGGGCGTCATGGCAACACTGGTTAAACTATACGGTATGATCCTTGAATGTCCTCACATGACCAATGATGAAGACAGTCTTACCTAAAATTATCACTCTGTTGAACGAGGAGCAGGGCAGCGAGCTGTGCTGCCATGCTCGACTTTTACAAACTTCTACAAAGACTTCAGTCTTCAGGGCTGTGGACTTCCTGGCAGAAGCAGTAAGTCTCCGTACGTCCCAGGCTGGGACACAGAGACAATTTGCCTTCCACCATGTCCCCATCAGGGGGCGCTTCATACTTACAACTCATCTTCACATGATCGGGCCTCACAGATCAGGTGAGGTTTACCTGATGGTGGAGGTTTGAATCCTTGTTGAATGAAAATGTTATTCTATCTAATATTTCCACCAGCAGCTCACCTTCTGGCTGTGGCCACTCGTCCATCATCCAAATCAAACTTGACACAAGCTTGAAATCAAAATGTCTTTGATGCACCATAAATATTTACTGTTCACAGGTAAAACAAGTCCCTGTCCATAAAAAGTTTGTCTTTTTTAGGGTTATTTATCCTTGGTTGGAAAGAAAATAAAATAAAAAATAAATCATGGCTGCTGCTGCTCATGCATTCTGTTAAAAACACAGGACATCTCAGGTGCATGCTGGTCCTAAACCTGCTCTCCTAAAGAAAAGCTGAGGAACCTTATGCCACAAATACCCCAAAGAAATCACAAATTGACTAAATAAATTCAATAAATAGCTAACCAAACTAAGAGAAAGAGCTGACAAGATGTCTACGATTTTGAAATATTCAAAACAAACACAAAAACAACAATCTTTTAAACAACTGGCACTTTCATAACATAGTAACAAAAAATATTCTTTTTGCTAACTGAGTCCATGAACACAGAACAAACATAAACAGCTGAAAGTGAAGCAGCATACAACCTGAACTCTAATTATCACAAAACAAACAGGTTGATTTTTGTTCAGTGTTCTGGTTTCCCTTATGCTAATTTTAAAACCTTTTAAGTCATTTGTCTTTGAGCAAAATTCTCATTTTTTCAAAAGATTGTATTGTCCAACAAAGTGTTACAACACAGAGTGGGGTTATTGGTGTAATACATTAGTTAAGAGCTTGACTAACAATTAAAAATTACTTGTGCTTCTCCACACTCATCATCTTTTTTTTGGCTATTTCTTTTTACTTAGGAAGATTTTCTGAGCATAAATTTATTAATCTCCCTTTTTCAAACACTTGCTGTAATCAAAGAGAAATTCATTGTCAACATAGAAAACCGGATGGGAAACATTGTTTCAAAGTCTTTAACCACTTTTTTTCAGCTGAAAATCGAGGCTAAGAAGTATTTAGTTGTGTTTTTGATTGATTCAGGTCTTAATCTTGACATTTTAGTGCAAATTAACTGACTTTTCCATATTCTGTAACAAGTGTGTGTGTAGCTACTGCCATCTACTGGTTGAAACACTGCTATGCAAGGCAATTTTTTTATGCATTTTAATTGTTTGTTAAGGTGAAATGTGATGTCATCGGAGCCAAGACACCATCTTCAGGCTGAGACCAGTTGCCAGGCAACCAGAAGATTCTAGATGCATTTTTTTGAATTTCAGGAATGGGGCACTTGGTTTAATTACATTTGAAGTCATGGTTGGTACAGCATCACAAACATGACATGACAGTTTTCTGACACGTGGTTGTGTGTCTTAATTTACATTAACATTTCACAATAAGTAGCATGCACATATTGGAGCATGGTATAATCAATGACTTTTTTAAAAAAATGTAATAGTTTTAATGAACAGGATTTACACTTTTTACTTTGTGCATGATGGACAGGAAAAGTGTTTTACCAGGGTGGAGTCGGTGCTCCTCTGGCTCCTGCTTGGCTCTCTCCTCTGGTCATGGAGCTGAGACGGCTCACTCTGTGATGATGAACATACAGTTTAGATTTGGACTCTTCAACACAACACAAATGTATATTCATCTGAACACTGAATACATTTTGGTAATCCATTCACCTGCTGACCTTACTGAAATATCCCGTAAATAAACAATTTCATTATTTTTTTATTCTTTGTTTTTGAATGTTTTTGGCTGAAATGCCACATTGCACTTAAAAAGAACAAAAAAACTGAAAACAAAAAATTGACAAAGTGTGTGCCACATCTTAGGGAAACCTGCCAGGTTTGAAGTAAAGCCTTTATTGATGTTTTAAAACAAAACTTTGCAATTTACCTTCAACTTATTGAAGGTGGTGGCTAAATAAATGACTTTAATACTAACATTTTATTTTCTCAAATGTAAACAAGGAAAAACGTTTTGCTTGAAAAGCTGCAGTTGAGATTTGGCAGGGTTACTCATGTCTTCATATTACAGTTAATGTCATTTACAAACTTAAATATTAAGGCTAATTGATGTGTCGTTAAAAGCCTCTTTCACTACACAAAGTTACATCTGTGGGTGTAAAATGTTCTTTGGCATCGAATAAAACTGCTTAAAATTTTTATTTAATCCCTTTTTGTACTTAGCCTACATTTTCCATTCTTAACCCTTGAAACAGACGAACTGGGATCAGCTGGGGTCTTTTCTCTGGTGGTCTCGCGCTCAGTTTTCAATAATCTTCAACTGAAAGTTTTTCCAACTTTCCTCTCCAAAGTCTCAGAGTGAAATGATGAGTTCCTCGAATATACACAAACAAACTCCATAGCAACCAGCTTCATAAGGCTACACTAACTTAGTTATTTCATTTGAAAACAAAACATTTAGGCCTTACAACAAATACTTCTTCAGCAACACTAAAAAAAAAAAAAAATTAATTAATTAAAAAAAAAAAAAATAAAATGCAGTAGGCTAAATGTAGGGCTAATTTGGGCTTTCAAATATTTATTGTTATTATATTATTATTATTATTATTATTATTATTATTATTATTATTATTAACAAACACACGAGGGTCCATCCTGCTGCCCAATAAGTGAAGCCATTTTTTGGACGTGCTCTACCAGAAGATATAAGGATGTTTTGGCTGAAAGTGAGAGTGCTATTTTGGCCTCACTTCACCAGATGTGCAAACTGAAATATCAACTGTGGAGGTTCTTGTGCTGCTCACATTTCCCTCCTTGTATAATATTATGTATAATGCCAGCAAAAGAACAGAGAAGGGACATCAAGAAGAGCAAGGACATAGGTAGTGAAATTCAAATATGTGCCAAGTCCTATTATAGCCTGTAGGTCCAAGTCCGTTAATATCGGCAGAATGAAAAATTAGCTCAGAGGTGCCATTTGATAAGTGGCATGACCTGAAAGGTATGAATCATGGATGTATTATAAGAATGGTATGAATTCATTCGTTCATCCATTTCAACCTTTAGTGTTCACACTGTGGTCCAATTTGCCCTCGCGAGACTGTGATTCAAAGTGCGCTGCGCGCAAAATTTGTGACGTTTCCGTCTTTAAATTGGGAACACCTGTCATTAAACGTTGTCCTTATAACGGCAGAGTGGGGTACTAAGTCGACACTTAACCTAGCGCTGAAGAACAAAAAAAAATTTCATAATTTTAACTTTTTAAAGTTTGTAGTTGAAGAAATTTAGAAGTTAGCAGGTTGGTGAGGCTGTTGTGGGGCCTTGAGCTGAAAACGCGCAGAATGTAGCTAACGGTTATGATTCACAGGACTGTAAAGTTCAGGTAGCTTAAGTTATCGTTAACTTCACTTTTCAAACATTGGTACTCAAGATTACCCAACAGCCATTTAATTTTAAAAGGATAGTATTTTGTCGGCTTAAACCGTTGACCCTTATTTCAACAATGGTGAGTAACATTAACGTTGTTTAGCCTAAATTATCGGTAATGGAAGCTAATTTAGCTAATGTTAACGTTAGCCCCGAGGCTGGTTTATAAGTTTGCCCATGTTTTATAAGTTTTAAGGTAAAAATTTTTGAGGCTTTGTTTGAAATTCTAAATCTTAGCCTGGTAATGGCGGCGTCCTTAAAAGCCTGTCCAGTAACGCTAAGCTACCCTCCCTTATATCTGCCTTCTTATTTCAGGGATAACATGAAATGGACCTTTTAGTTTCAGTGTTTAAATTTTTTTTTTGATTTTCAAACAGAAGGAGAAGATGAAGGTTGTGAGCCACAAGCAGGCCAGCCAGCTGCTCCATAACAAGTTCATCGTGGTGCTGGGAGACTCCAGTGAGTAGACATTAATTCAACATCTATATTTCCAAAAAATCTTCTGAGAACAGAATAATCTTGATGAGCGAAAAAGTGTGATGTAAACGTCTTTATACAGCCATCTTAACTGAAAAAGCACATTTTAATCTGATTGCTCATGAATGAGTTGGCGGGCAAGTTAGCTCCTCCATTTACATCTCATCTGGTTTCCAACATCACTTTTTCTGGCTTTAAACCATCAGGAGAAATTTGTAAGCACGTTGCATTGAATCACTGGGGTCAGCTTTGGAGACTGTCTTTAATGCTCTCTGTATTTTGTCCCCAGTTCAGAGGTCTGTGTACAAAGACATCGTTCTGTTGCTGCAGAAGGAGCGATATCTCACTTTAAAACAACTCAAGAGAAAGGTGAGTGATCTTTAGAGGATTGAGAGTGATTTTTAAAAAGTTAAATATAGGAACATTGCTATATTGGAAGACTTGTCAGCGCTTCAGTGAGTACCATGACAGTTAATATCATCTAGAGTGTTACACACACTTATTAAGCCTTACTGCGCAGTTGTCAAGTCGCTGCAGCGGCTGCTTTCTTATGTAGCTCGAGACTGAGGACAAAACTCTGCTCTTCAGTCAGAGGACGCAGCCTCTTAGCTCAGCGTGCGCGAGCATACACACACAATCTGTGCATGTGGACTGATGCAGGTGGAGCTGCAGACACACAACGGTACATTTTCTCTTAGATCATGTTCACATTCTTATGAAGCCAAAGGTGAAATGCACAGTCGCGTTTTTTACAACTTATTAATGAAACAGGTTTTATTATTTAAAAAAATATATATTGCGGGTGTTGCAGTGTGACTATTGGTCATGTGCACATCACAATGACGATCCTTAAATGATACTGTATATCATGCCGCCCTAGTTATAAAGCTTACATTAGGTCCAAGGCTTTGCAGTGTGTACAGTGACCATTGTGATTTTTTTTTTTTAATTCCAAAATGGTCCTACAAAAAAAATTTTCTGTGACGTCTTCATGCTATTTCTGTTCTCCGACTCCTAAAGCTAATAAATATTGCCCCTGTTCTTATTGCTGCCACATAGTCAAATTCATTGCATTGCTTCAAGACTCACACTCATGCAGAACGTCTATTTGATACTAAGTTTGATCGATTAAAAATTCACGTGATTGACAAGATTCTTAACGATCAGTTATCGGTCATCGATTAATCATACCCATCCCTAGTGTCACATTCATTTGTTCCTGTCATCCTTACACTCAAATCTTTCTTCTGTAGGGAGAGATGAGCTTTGAACAGGACTGCCTGGTGGAAGGGGGCTGTCTCAGTAAAATGCACAATGGAACGGAGTACCGTGAGGTCCGACAGTATCAATCAGCCCACCACCTGGTCCGCTTCTACTTTGTGACGCGTGTCTACTCTCACTACATGCAGAGCATCTTAGAAGACTTCCGGCAAGGCTTGAAACCAGATGTAGTCATTGTCAACTCCTGTGTTTGGGATATCTCCAGGTGGGTCCAGTAAGATTTTTCATGATGTATATTTATATATGTGCAGGTGTTTCTCAGCAGCCAATCCCTTCTCCCTCTGGACATTGTAACCGTTAGGAGGAGGAGGAAGAGGAGGGTGTGATTGGAACTGAGCAGTTCTTTGCCGCCATGTATCAGTTAAAGAAGTCACACCCTCATTTTAGTAATAACATCAATTATGTATGTATGTAATTAATCCAAAGTTCATCCATAATGGTGTGTGTATGTGAGTAACTGAGAATGAGTGACTGAAAGACATACCTGCACATAAACATCTCTAACTCTTTGCCTAATCTGTAGAAGGTGTCCCAGAATCTCTTTAAATAAGCCCCAGTTTTATTAGTTTCTACATATTGAATTCACTTCAGAGATACAACCGCGTCCCTGTTGTCTTTTGTAGATACCTGTCAAATTGGACCGACAGTTACAAGCAGAACCTGAACGATTTTTTTGAAGAGCTCAATCAGATTCTGCCAGGGGAGACCTTGATCATATGGAACCTCACGATGCCCTTAGGAGAGAGGATCAGAGGTGGATTCTTGGTTCCAGAGGTACGTTGTCCCAGACTGTTTCCATTACAAGCAGAAAAATTGGCACACTGTCTGTCATAAAACAGTATCTGCTCTCGCATTTTGTCTCTATTAGGTGCAAGACGGTCAAATTAATTGACTCAAAGTGAAAAAATGTTCTAGCTTGTAATTAGACACTTTTTGCTATGTTTTGTTTGAAAGAGAGTTCTTTCACATTAGCTTTATTATGTTCAGTCAAATCTAAATTAATTTAGCCTGGCAAGTCATACTATAACATTAAATGTATAGTCTGGCAACGACCGATAAAGCTCCGCTCAATCCAAGGGGCGAATGAATGCTGTCTTTCAAACGACCTCTGCATGTAATAGGGTAGCACTAC
>JAQLOL010000016.1:5556108-5582620 GCA_029783665.1 Naso thynnoides | reverse complement strand
TGTCTGTGTGTGTGTGTGTGTGTGTGTGTGTGTGTGTGTGTGTTTTTTTTCTCAACTTCATTAAACCAATGAGTGAAATGCAGCTGCATGTTGGTTAGAAATGCACCAATTTACCTTTTTTGGGGGGGTTCAAATCTGATATCAATACGTATGTGTCAATACTGATTCTGATTTAAAAAAAAAATAATTATGTGCATAAAGTATACAAACGATTCTATTTTTACAGTTGCATATCACTAATGCTGTATGAATGTGTTATAACTATCATTGTGTGGCCTGGCCTGGCTGGAAAAGAACATGATTAAATAAATCATGGAATAATAACAATTCCTTTAAAACTTAAGCTTTAGTCACAATTTAGTAAGTAAAAGGAATTAAACAGAACACAATAGAACTACAAAAGTAAAATCTAGAAAATCAAATTTAAATCTTAAAGACCGCAGTGTTGAGTTACTACTAATGCAAACTAAACAAAAAAAATAAATCTAAGGTGTGAAAGTGCTCTGGAGGTGGTTTCTCATTAGGGCCCCGGGCCGGATCCGAATACTCTTAAAGCCAAAGTTCAGTTCATTTGATTAGTGTGAACACAGGCGGCCTGCTTTTGTGCTTGGTTCTCAAACAATGTGTAAGTCTGCTCGAAAAGGTCAGGCACCATTCATGTGTACTCGGGCATGATCCACAGAAGATGTGAAAGCAACCGTGCTCAAACAAGGAAGTGGGCTGCTTAAATGGGAGCATTCCCCGTTTTTGTCACTAACCAATGCTGGTGCCATGACACACTGCTCCTGTCGCTAAGCAAACATTATATGGCAGTTAATTTGTGTGCATGTAAAGAAGAAAATTTTATTTTAATATTTTTAAATTTAGAAACTGATTCCTCTGCCAGTGTTTCGTCCATTATATTCGCATACTGCCCCCCAATGTACTGGGCTGAAAACATATCTGTACTTGGGCATGAAAGACATTACTAATGTGGAAACTGTCCAGCGAAGGAGAGAACGAAACAGTTGTGCCTAATTTGAAAACGCGTTTCCTTTTCTGCATTTTCTGCAGACTATCTCCGCTCGTCCAGCATTTAAAGCCTTGTCCTCTCGCTTTCCTTCGCCTCAGATTGAGCACAAGACTTCCCAGCTGCGTTACGATGTGGTTGAAGCCAACTTCTACAGTGGCACTCTGGCTGACTCCTATGGGATGGATGTGTTGGACCTCCACTTTCAGTTCCGCTTCTCCCTACAACATCGTACTAATGACGGAGTCCACTGGAACGCCATAGCTCACCGCAGGATAACCTCACTGCTGTTACAGCACTGTGCTCAAGCCTGGGGTGTCGTCATGCCTTGTGCACTGACCACTGTTGGTAAGGAAGGTGATTGTTTGCACACACACTCACACACACACACTCACACACACACACACACACTCACACACACACACACACACTCACACTCACACTCACACTCTCACTCACTCACACAGGAGAGGAAGAAGAAAAAATACTCCCACTGTAAGATGACGTCTGTGGTTTGGGCATCTGTCATGCTGCAGTGATGTGATGGTGTTTTACCGTACTATGTAGTTCACTTCAGACACAGACTGTCAACTCACAGCCATCTTACTAAAATATGCCTTTATTGTCTTTTTTGATAAAGTTTTTCTTCTTTTTAAGGAATTCATTTGATTAAATCAAGTTGTTCTTTTAGAAGCTGCTGAGGCTACTGATCAGCTACAAATCAGTGGAAATGCTGCCAAGCGTGCAGGTAAGACGCCAGTTAATGACATTATATTCGGATTATTCGTATTGATTAACTGTCAAAACATAAGAAAATATGCCAAAAATTAATCAGAAATTCTAACATGACCTCCCAAGATGAATACACTGCACACTTGAACATATGATCAAGTGTTAGGAAAGAAGTGAGGTCATGAAGGCCCATAGACCAGGATCCTATCTCCTGTTTCCTTAGCGTCAGGTAGCTTGATGTGTCAATCCATCTGCTGGACATGATGCCAATTTAATTACAGTATGGTCTAGACCTATTCTATATGTAAAGTGTTGTGAGATAACTTTTATGTGTTTTGGTGCCATACAAAAAAAACTGATTTATGTTCCAGTGTGGCATCTTTTAAACTGCTATCAATATGTCATCTACGGTGAAATGTAGATATAAACTAACATTTTTAGATGTAAAGATTAATTGTTAAGTGTGTCAGTGTGTGTTTAAACAACAGTTGCATTTATACTGCAACTATTTTGCTGACCGCACTTTAAGTTTCTGCTCTCTGGCTACATTGTAAAGTGGAATAAAAGTTTGCTTATGTCCAAGCCATGGCAAGCGATACAGCTCACAGCAGAGCACACACAGACTTGGAGTACGCCACGAGCTTCCCAGACTCCATAAAAATACATTCATCATTGGTTTTTCAGCACTTTTGTGATTACCTAATGTACATCTATTTTAGTGCAGCGAGAGCTCTCAGGAAAATTATAGAAAGCTCAATACTGAACAGATCAGTGAAATTATAGTTGGTATGTTCCAGGTCAAAGGAAAACATCCTGCAAATTCGGTCTAAGGTCCAAAATAGTAAAAATGTCTTAAAAAGCAAAAGTCATTTATTGGGGGAAAAAACTGCTGCACACAATTTTTCTGCTGTGATTACTTGATTAATCGGGGGAATAATTGGTAGAATACTTTATTTCTTTAAAAAATCCATAGTTGAAGCCCTAATTTCTTTGTCCTTTCTTGCCAGTATGGATGAGAGGTAGATCTTAAATTATGGTCTAGTGGTCTTAAATGGACATGAAATTGGTCTTAACTTGCATTAATAATGGTCTTTAAAAAGTCTCAAGGTCATAAATTTAACTTGTTAAAACTTGCTGATACGCTGTTTTGGTTTTTAAGGTTTTTGTTTAAATTTTGGTTTGCCTTTGGTTTGTGTTCAAGTGAAATAAAAGCACTAAAAATACTTAAAATTCCAGCTCATTTACATTTCAGTATGCCTCAGAAGTTGTTTCAGTAATGTAGAACAGCAGCAATAAATACTAAGTTCTTATACAGTAGAGATGAATTATTTCAATTTTTATTAAAGTGTTTTCCCTCGTTCGTTGTCTCCTTCAGTGTACCAGCCCATAACGATGAATTACGACAGCTACAACAAGGAGTTTGCTTGTGATTCCTTCCCTGTCGGCTACCTGAGCTTTGAGAGTAACCCAGAGCCACAGACATGCAGCCACAAGGCTGTTCGACATAACAGACCTGCCCTCCCATCACCACCGCCTGTCAACAGTCATCATTTTTGACATGGACAGGTTGGAACTGGTAAGTGTGCACACATTTGTATGCTGGTGTAAATATGACAGAGAACATACAGGCTGGAGATGATATATTTTCCATCGACCATCCTGGTGAAATTGAACTGCCTTGCAGTTAAGGCTGCATCTACAATGCTGCATCTTAAATGAAAGACGCAGCAGTACCGCTGTGTTTGAACCTTGTATCCTCGCTAATCCAGCGTCTTAGCGGCTGGAAGAAGGGGCGGTTAAGAGACAATCAAGCCCGCGTTTTATTTTGAATTCTCCCCCTTGGCGTCTCATTTTGGTCAGGCAGAGACGGAGGGGTATTGAAACACCGGCACAGACCCTTGGTGATTGGTCGCACCCAAGTCATGTGACTATTTTTCACTAAGCTGTTTCTGCTCAAGATCAACATGTTCTATATGCTCTGCAGGTTTCCACTACAGGCCTCACCACCACTTTGAGCCTTACCATGGAAACCATCATCATCACGTGATGAGGAACCGTCACTCCAGACACCACTACGCTCCGTACATTCATCCCAGACACAGTCAGTATGCCCGTCATGGCCGCTACTACTGAGGCAGGATGCTGTACAAGATTCACACTCAGGGCCTCTCGGTATAAAGCTAAAGGAGAACAGAGAACGATGCCATGAAAAGGGTATATCTGGATTTAGTTTGGTTGTTTTCCACTGTAAAAAATGTGGCCAGTTAAAATATACTGTTGTCAGATCGATGTTACATCATTTAGAGACAGGCGTGCAAGAACAAGGATCAGTAAATATTAGTATTTACTGAAGAGGCAATACACTGCAACTCATTACAAATGTATTGCTCAGTCCACATAGCAGTGTTATTTTTGGAGTAAACGCATAATTGACAATATCCACCTACCCCATTATATAAAAGGGCAAGATCCAATTAAAGGGATGTTTCTGAATTTTTGATGTAGAGCCTAATTTTCAACCCAACCAACCGTATTCCTATTAATAGAGACCATTTTCAGCTCATTTGAATCAGTGGGGAGTTTGGATGGTCTGCTAATGGTAGCTAATGTTAGCCGCTAATGCAGCCAACAGTAGTCACTACCAAAGCCTGATTAAACACTCCAAAGTGAACCCAGCACAAGTCAAAAATGTGAGGAGTCTATTGAGGCAACCTAATGCGTTTGTAGGATCATTTTAAAAGTCAAACAATGGCTGAATTTCTTTGATTTGTGGCTCCGTTTAGGAACAGTAGCAACCGAGGGCTTCTTTGAGCGTGCACATTTGCCTCAATAGACTGCTGTCATATTTGACTTGCTTTGGGTGCACAGTGGAGTGAATGCAACTGGGTCCACTGACGTGCATCAGCTTTAGCAGCTGAGCGGCCGTCCAAACTCTATTAAATGAGCTGAAAACAGTCTCTGTCAATAGGAACAGGACTGGTGAGGCTGAAAACGAGGTCCTATGTCAAATATTTGGGACCATCCCTTTAAGACCCACGTAATGAGGTTATTTTTAATGTCCAGTGGAGTCTTGTAGTCTTTCTGTTAAGTTATAGTTAGATAATCTCACAGCATGCGTGGTACAAAAATGTATTCTTTTAAGCAGTTAAAATTTATTTTTTTTGTTTACCATTAACCTTTGATGTGGCGGGATAGTGGTTTACTGTTCCTGCTCTTCTGGACTCCTTTGTACTTACACTTTTACAGTTACCTTATTTTTTTAATGTTTGTATTGGAGGGAGGTAAGGGGAGAAAACAACTCTTATACAGGAAGTAGTTCTTATTAATGTTGTTTTTCATTTCATTTGAATTATATTGTTTGTAGCATTTAACATAACTAGTATATTATATGTACCTCTGTACACTGAAGTTCTTAAGATTTGTGCTTTTAAAGTGGCTAGTGATGCTTTACCAAATAATGCAACCTTTTTTTTTTATTATTGTGGCTGATTTGAAAGGGTTGTTTACAAATAAATGCATGTGACCAATATCACACTTTCACACTCTCATTTTGCTTAAGCTACTAAAAGGTTCATATGCAGTATTTGAAATAACTTATGCATAGTTGAAAAGAGGTTTTGTATGAATCTGTTTTGTCTCTTGCTCTCCAGAGTTTAATTTTAATGTCCTCATGCACACATCTCAGTCCTTTCCTCTGTAAATCGGTGCCCTTTCAGTATTTTTGAATTTCCAGATTGGATTTTTTAGTTTTTGTTGCGCAGATTTTGAATACAAGAAGCACTTTCCTTAAGTGGATTATTTTTCATTTGCTTTAAAATGTATGTTATTAAAGCTCTAACTTGTTGTTTTTCCTGATGTCATTCATATTCCACCTCTCTGGTATAACAGCAGGCTTTGCTTTGAAACTTTGAAGACCTTGTTCCAAACACAGCATAAAATAGCTTGATTTCTGATATTTGAGGGGAAATCCAGTTTCTATTCATTTTTTTTTTTTTTAAACAAAGAGGTCCATCACAGGTTATGTGATTACTTTGGCATCACTGTAGTACATGGCTAACATGTAGTCGTGTAATGTATGAACATTCCTTTACATCCAGAGACAGACTACAGTGATCTTGTCTGTTATATCCAAATCAAATTTAAGTTAATGGCTAAAAACAAAAACTGGAGCCATAAACTGTAAATGATTTGTATTGGAGAAATCTGACATGTGCTGCTGTTCCAAAGGCAAAAAAAAAACCTTATCATTTTTAAAAAAATTTGAGTATTCTATTTCTGTCAGCAACAGATTATAAATGACATTCGAGTGACACAGGAACTCAAATCATCATGTTTGTTACCTTCAAGTGAATTGCTTGCTTTTATTGGCTGACTTGAAATACAAAAGATACAAAGTGGGAAAAAATCAGCAGGTGCAAGTGCAGTAAAATGACCTGTTGTTAAATATCCCCTTTCTTGCAAGGAGTTTGTAAAATTGGTGCATACAAACTTTTGATGATGAAAATATGACACCTTCATGATGTGGTTCATTCAAAAATCAGTTTTACATCAATAGAAAGACATCGCTGAGCCTCACTTCTGTTAGTGCTATAGTGTTAACTTGTACAAATATCGGATACAGTTTCCTGAGAACAGTGGGAAGCAAAAGAGATGGAGGAGGAGAATGCTGAAGTGGAAGCTGGAAAAAGAATAAAGAACAAAAGCATTTCCTTATAAATCGCGGCTGTGGGCCAGTGTCATGCTGTTTCAGGCCATGAGGAGGCGATGCACGCGCTGCAGCTGCTGCTGCGACAGGACGAGGCGGTGGACTTGCTCCTGTCCGGGGGTGCATGGAACGGCAACACGACCTATAAACACTGTTCCTCCCTGCTTCTCTTCCTTTGCCTAGGTAACAACACACACGTGTGAGTGTTATACTTTCTTGAACAAGCAAAAATCTAACCAGAAAAGACAAAACAAAAAGCACGTATGCACTCTGGGGTTTTACCTTAACAAAGGAGGAGATGGGGAAGGTGGCGAAGTCAGAGGGGGCCTTTGCTCCAGGCTGATAGGACACTACGTGATCAGCTACTTCTCCCTGAAATACAAGTGTCCAAATGCTTGGGTCTGTATTGCTATCAGCTTACTGTCACGTTACAGGGGTATTCACAAACTTTTTGACATAAGGCCTGATTTTGGATTTCTCCAGTCCTATTCCTATTGATCCAAGACCATGTTCTGCTCATTTCATACACCGCAGAGAGTGGATGGTTTGCCGTTTAGCTGCTAATGCTAATGCCACCAGTAACAAGCCAACGGTAGCTACTGCCAGACTGATTAAACACTCCACAGTGCACCCAAAGCAAGTCAAATATGATGACACTTAAGGCAAATTTATGTGTGAAGATTAATTTTTGAAGTCAAAATACGGCCGAATTTCTTAAATTTGTGGCACTGTTTAGGATTAGTATTGACAAGAAGCTGCCGAGCTACTTACTTCCTGTTGCTACTAAGTCACAAATTTAAAAAAAAAATTAAAAATCAGCCACATTTTGACTTCTAAAATTACTCTACAAATACTTGGATTTGCCTCAATAGACTGTCATCATGTGAAGTGTTTAATTACAGTTAGGTAGAGAATGTTACTGGGTCCATTGACTTGCATTAGCATTAGCATTAGGGGCTAAATGGTGAGCCATCTAAACTCTGTACTGCATCAAATTTGCTGAAAATGGTCTCTACCAATAGAAAATGACTGCAAATTCAAAAATGGGGCCCTATATCAAATATTCCAGACTATCCCTTTAAGGACAACAGAAATTTTCTGAAATTGTTACCTTGAGTTTGTCCAGAGTGTCACTGAGACTCTGCAGTCGAGCGGTCTGCTCAAGCAGCTGGGCACTGGCACTGGCTGGAAAATGAACCAGTTCACTCGGGTGAGAACATCAACATGCAAACACACAGGACAGAAAAGCCTAGAAACAAACACGCACCTGCTGTCTTCCCACTGACATCCACCACTTTAACCTCCGCGCTCAGCTTGAGCAGGGTCGCCAGCAGTTGGTCAGTCTTGCGATAGATGGCTGTGTTTGGTCCCTCGGGTGGCGTGGAGCTTTCTTTGGACACTTGTGGTAGCTTGGGTGGGCAGAGTGGAGGCAGGGAGGCCAGCTGGGCTCTCATCTTCTCTGCCTGTCGGTCAAATATGCTCTAGGTCAATATTACCAGGCCCTCGATAAGAACCATTATACCAAAATATAAGAACGCCGACGCTAGTGTACCTTCAGTCTGTTGTTTTCATTTTTGAGGTGTTTGATGCCAAGTCTCTGAGCTTCAACCTGCTGCCTGAGGAGAGGGGAGTCCACTACCTGCACTGGTCCTGCCAGGGATGGAGGCACACCTGAGGGAGAGAGAAGGTAAGAGACGTTCAATCGCTAAGAATCCCTGCAATACAATTTGGAGATTTGACATTATCTGATAGAAAATACATCAACTGCTGTTACAGTGGTAGAGTTACGCCACCTACAGGCAAAACATCTCATCACAAGCTGGTTAAAACTGCTTTTAAGATACTTGAATGTGATTTCAGAATTTGAGATTAACCACACAGTTACTCACCTCCTGGAGATCCCTGAACAATGGAGGCAATTCCAGAAGCAGGTGGACCTCTCGATACCAGTCCCTCGATGGTCATCTTTGACTGGGTATTGATGCGTTGTTTCAGCTCTGCCTTCTCCGCCTCCAGCTGGTCGATATCAGCCTGCAGGGCATCCATCGTCTCCTCAAACTCTCTGAAGATGAGGAGAGAAAAGTGAGCAAGCAAGAAAACAAGACTAGAAAAAACGGGGAGCGAGAAAGAGATACAAATGTTGAAATAATCTTCTGCTGGCTTCTTTATCGCTCTTACTTTTCTTTCTTCTTCAGCAGGGCCAGGCTATCGTCCAGTTTGGTCTGAATCTTCTCCACGCGTTCATCTGCGTCTTTGGTGGAGGTGTCCAGCTTCTTCTCCAGCAGGCTCAGACGGACGTTGGCCTCACTCAGCTCCTCACCCTGAGGGAGAAATGTACAGCCGCTTGAATTAAACCTATTCTGTTCCCCTCAGAGTAGCAGACTCCTGTAGAACTCTTTACATTATGGAGACAGGTTAAGGGGGTTTTGTTGGAGGTATCTGCACGGGTGTGTCACCTTGATCTTGAGTGACTTCTTGACCTCCTTGATGACCGTCTCTCTGTCTTCCAGTTTGACTCCAAGACCCTCAGCGTCCGTCATCTCCGCTCTGACTGTGGATGCTCTCATCTCCACCGGAGGAGTCTGAGGACACGGTGGACAAAATGAAAAAGTAAGTGCCACTGCACAAATATGCTTGGGTTTCACTGTGTGAACTATTCATATGTGTGACAAAGTTAAAGCATGCTCATACCTTGCGCTGTGGTTTGTCAGCATCATACTCTCCCTCCTGCATGGCTGTGGCCATCTTGTTCATGGTGGAGATGACGGAGCTGCAGGACTGACGCAGACACTCTGGGCCGTTCAGGCCATGAGAGCCGTAAACCTTGAAAAGAATAGCATGCACTTAGACAATACAATAAAAATACTGCAAGCATTTTCTCAAAACAACTTAATTGTTGCTAAGAACACAGAACGTAGTGTTTTTAATACTTAAAGGAAAACACAAAGGAAACCCCCCGCCCCTTCATTTGAGTTCAGACAAGAAGAGAGATACCATTCTTTCATCTGCCTGTGCAGTAACAAAGAGGAGACAAGCAGAGCTCGCCTGTCGCTAATTAGCTTAGCTCAAACACTGGAAGTCAATGGGAAGTACTAGCATGCCTCCACCTAAAGTCATCAGATAATCTTTCCCACAACTTTAAACAGTCCTGTGTGCTTGTTGTGACTTGTTTATTTACCAAGTTATTTTGCTTTTGGACTCAGATTAGCACCTTATGTAGTACTTAATGTGTTTCTTCTTCTGCTGCTGCTGCTGTTTACTTGTGCATATCCGCCCAGCAGTTTAATTCCAGTACCTATTTAATTCTGAAATTACATGAAGTGCTAATCTGAGTCTGAAAATAACATAACATGGTTAATAAACAAGTCACAACAAGCACACAGAACTGTTTAGAGTTGTTGGAAAGTTAATCTGATTACTTTAGGTGGAGGCAGGCTAGCACTTCCCATTGACTACCAGCGTTTGAGCTAAGCTAGCCAGCAGTGGGTGAGCTCTTGCCCGTCTCCTCCTTGTTACTGCACGCACAGTTGAAAGAATGGTATCTATCTTCTTGTCTGGAATTCAAAAGTGATGCAAATAGCAAAAAGAAAAAAAAAGTTTGAGTTCATACTGGGAGATGACTAAAACAATTCCCAAATACTAGTTCAGAAACAACAACAACAAGCAGGTCTTGTGACAGCATCTGTAACTACATATTGTCTATTAAAGCAGAAATATGCCATTGTTTTTGCATCACAGGTACTGAGCAAACAGTACATGATTATTGACAGTTCAACTACCTGCTCGACAACCTTGCACGCAACATCCTCCAGTCTGAGAGCATTGAGACCCTCCTGTTCTGCCAGTGAGGCGACCATCTGAGCTCCAGCTGCAGCCACCTCCTGCAGCACAGCGACCACACGGGTCTGCTGGCGCCTGCACTCGGTCAGCGTCTCTGACACCTAATAAGATCAGACACGGCGTATGAGTCAAATATATTCTGTGGGTATCTTTTTTTTTGATCATGGAAAAGACAGGCATTAATGATATGGTCTTTATGTTTTTTTTTCTGTATCCCACACCGGTAGTCCAAAATTGAGAGCAGCTGGAACTCCAACTACATCTGTTCCAGGCATGCGACGGCGGATCTTTTTGCAGAACTGTCTGATATCAGAGCAGGAAGTGTCCAGGTCCTTCAGAAGGACGGTGAGGCTGGAGCTCTCCTGACCTGCAGCCAGGAACGCCCGCAGACGGGCCACCTCCACTCCCATGCAGTCCAGAGCGCACTGGGTAAACTGTAGGTAAGAGGGTGACATTCAGGAAGTTACTGTATTCACATTTATGTTTATGCCATAATTCCTCATTGGCACCTTTTTTCTCTGAGTAAAAAAATGTGTTTCAATTACAAGATTTGCAGTCTTTTTAGTAATCAAATTGTTCGGATCTCTTCTGGATTTTTACCTTAATAAGAACATGAAAATAAATCTGTTATTTTTTCAAGAAACAGAAGTTGGAAGTACCTTAATGTGATCAGCCAGCTGCACTGTGCAGTCTTCAGTGTGATCTGCCAGATGGACGCTGTAGAGTTGCTGAAAGAAAATAAAAAGAAAGAAATTTATGCATTACTTTGCTTAAAAATATTTTAAAACCAATGAAAAGAACTAAATGGATGATTTACGTACACAAACATAGTTATTATAAATATTTGCTTAATAGTTTAACAAAAAAACAAGTTCAACGGGTTGAGAGACTCATTAAAATCATCACATCAACACAATAGTTTTAAAATCTTAACAAATCGTGATGTTGAAAAACAGGACTGGACTTTTTCTTTACGATACACTGTGAATCTATGAGCTGGTTTAAGCCTGTTGAGATACAGCTGATCCATCTCTAGT
This sequence comes from Naso thynnoides, assembly GCA_029783665.1. Classification (NCBI taxonomy): domain Eukaryota; kingdom Metazoa; phylum Chordata; class Actinopteri; order Acanthuriformes; family Acanthuridae; genus Naso; species Naso thynnoides. Next base: position 5,571,297 of record JAQLOL010000016.1, on the reverse strand, counting down.
ATAAAACTACACACTGTTGTTACCTGATAGTACTTGATGGCCTTGGTCAGAGGTTCCACCTGAACAGTCTCATCCAGCTGATCTTTATGCAGCAGGTCGATGAAATAATCCAGAGAGCGCTCATGGAAGCTCATTTCAGAGTAGAGAGTACCCATGCGCTTAAAAACCTCCACGCTGCAGGTATTCAGAGCCCTGGGAGCAGAGCAGGGAGCAAGGAGAGAACAGACGGCACCAAGTTTGTAACTGAATTAGGTTTACAGTTTCACAGCTACATATTTCGATTTTTTTCTGGAGAAATTAACATTTTTCAGTTCCAGAAAAAGTTCTGCTCATATTGCAGCTGAGACGCAATGTTTTAAAGCTGACCTTTCGCTAAGCTCCGCCCTAAAACACAAACAGGCCAATCAGAGCGCAGCATCTACCAGCTCTGACAGGGGCCTGACACCGATACAGCTTTGTTCCACTGAAACTCATTTAGTCTTTTTCGGATTTTTGTCATTTTCGGGCTGGTTTTATGGATTTCGAGCTTGTCGTGGTTTATTGTTGAGTCTGGGGCACTTTTAAAAGTGATGATTGTCATTTGGCAAAGTTCAAAGGAGATTTACGTTCTTTGCCTTTCCAAAATCAAACACTGAAAAGTGCAACGCTACACTGTTCAGGGTTCCTCATTCCCCTTTGAACCCCTCACAGTTTGAAAAGCACATCCAATGTTACTTCTGCTTCGGTAGCCCTTCAATAAACATTGAAGCCATGTTACGTTGTTTTTAAGTTGATATCAGCTGGTTATTTTGAGTTACTCATTGCTATTAAGAAAGAAAGCAAGCCTGGCCAGCTAAGCTAAAGTCTGTGGCTGCAGTTTGGAAATAGCAGCTCTCAACATTCTGCAACGCTGGTAACCTGAACTAGACGTGTCCTCCGCTTGTCCTAAATGGATCCTACATCGTTATGAGAGTCCTTGTTTGTTTTATGAATGAAGTAAAACACAAGTTGAAGCCGCTGCACTGTGATCTGTAGGCTTTTGAAAGCCTGGCAGACTTAGCAACAGTAACTAAGGGGGCGTGGTTTGGTAAAGGGCCATTATTTGATAATAAACCGCATAATTTATTTTTGATCCATTAGTGAGGAAGTTGTAGTTCTTACTGTTCATATTTGTGCAGAGTGGCCTGCAGCAGACTGAGGGAGTAAACCAGGCCTGAGGCAAAGCTGCGCTGCTCCCCTGGAGGCCCTCTGAGTCCTGTCACCTGGGCCAAGTTCCCATTCAGGTCAAACTTCTCTTGGGCCTGTTTGCTGATCAGCTCAGCCTGTTAAGTAAAAGGACACACACGCAAAACGTTACAGAAACAAACCAAGCACATCAAAAAGGAGTTCAGATATTCAGAGTTAACAGTACTCGGGATTCCACAAAAAAAAGCTTGTCTTCATATGTCAGTGTCTCACAAATGCTCCAAACAAACCTTGCAGATGAGCCTGGGGATTAACAGAAGAACCAGAATACAGTCGTGATCTCCGCCGTGACGGAGGAAGGAGTCGGGCATGAAGGACGTGAGGAGGGAGACCTGTCTGTTTGACTGAGCCACCTCCATTTTCCTCAGCTCCATCTCAATGGCCTGGGGACACAGATTATAAGCGATCGCCTCTCAAATGTGTAAAGCTGGTAAAATTCAATCATTCTTCATTCCAGGCTCAGTAACACGTGAAGGTTTCTTACCTTGGCATAAGCCTTGGTCTCTGCAAATTTAATCTTGAAGTCAAATAGTTCAGCAGGAGGTTGCTGAACTTGTTCCGCATTGGCATTCTGCTGGCTGGTCAGCTCCCTGTTGGCCTCCTGATGCACAGGAATAAGAATACACAAGGTCAAAAAAAATGTAGCAGAAGTCATCTGATTTTTTACCTTCAGCATACGTGTTTCTCTGCTCTCCACCCACCTGTAGCCTGGCGGTGAGATCTCTGTACTTGCTGATGGTCTGTTGGTAATCAGCCACAGTCTCCTGCGCAGCCTCCACCCTTTTGTCAGCCTCTCTGACCTTTGCTACACTCAGGTCCAACTGCTCCCTCAGCTCCATTTCCGTCTCGCGAGCGTTCTCCTGCAGCTCATCGTTCATCTCATTGATGGCCTCCTGTTGTTACAAGAAAAGGTTAACAGACATTTTAGGTTTATATTTAACATCATGTTGGTGAATTTGTGCACAAATGTACCATAAAATGAGAACGAAATTGTAATTATTTGCATAATATGAGCATAATATTTATGGGTTGAAAAACAAAAACATCAGTGGTGCTAATAATGAAGATAGGAATCATAAATGACGCTGCACACACCAAATCAGTGGCTGTTTCTCTCAGCTCTCTGACTTTCTCCTCCAGGTCAAGGTTCCTCTCCGTCAGGGTCTCCACCATCTCCTCAGACCCCAGAGCAGCATCCACCTGGTGTAAGTACACACACACAACATCGCACACAGATAAGAGCCCCTTGTCCATATTAGTGTAACCTCAAGAAAGCAGCATCAGAGTCTCGTTAAAAAAACATTTCCTCAGTCATCGTCTTTAACCTGTTTTTTGCGTCTTGCTGACTTTACCTGCTCCTTCAGTTCATCGATAGTGGCCTCCGCCTGCTTGACCTCGTCCTGCAGTTTTTCCTTCTGAGCCCTCAGAGTCTCGAGCTCAGAGTTCTTCTTCTCCATCTGTTTCTGCAGCTTCACATGCTCCTGTTTCTCTGAAGCAGACAGGTCACGCAACCTAAAGAGGAAGAGAACGAATTAAAAGTTATTTTAAATGTAGACAAAAATGCCGATAGCCAAAACTGTCCAAACACCAGTCCATACATTTAGGAACTTTATTTGTTTTTTATTTATATGTCAGCTAAAGGAGCATTTGACTGACCGAACCAAGGCCTCCTTTAGTCTGCCATTCTGCTCCTCCAGCTGTTTGACATGGTAACTGGAGGCGGCTCCATCTGAGCCTGCAACAGAAAAAGGAAGCAGTGAAGGAAAGCAGTGCATGAATAAAGGAGACAGACATAAAAGAGACGAAGAGGCCTTTGAGGATCAGTGAGGGGAGACCTTTCTCTGAAATCTCATGTCTAAGGATCTCTAGGTCCATGGACAGCTCCTCTACTTTCTCTTTCAGTGTGTCCACCTCCACTTGCAGTGACTCAGCTCGCTCTTCAGCCATCTCTTTGTCCAGCGTTGCCATCTCTATGGCGTCTGCCGTGTCAGACATCTCCTCCATGTAGCGGTCCTTGGCCTCTTGTGCCTCACGAGCTTCCTGGAAGGATTTACAAAATGAAACTGTAGAAACTCATTTGCTGACAGTGGAGTTGCTTACTTCACTCTAAACAGCCTGAGGGGTATCAGTTATTTAACGCACTGACAGTGCTTTCAATCTGACAAATTATTAGCTCTTTAATTTTTCTGTATACCTTCTTGGCTTCTTTGAGTTGTTTCTGCAGCTCGGCCTGCTGCTCCTGCATCTTAGTCTTCCACTCCTGAAGCTGCTCCAGCTGGATCTTGTGTTTCTCAAGCTCCTTTAGCTTGGCTTTGTCCTCCGTCCGCTTCATCTTCAGCGTTTCCAGCTTCTCCTCCAGGTCTTTGACCTGAGCTCGCAGTGATTCCTCCTCCTGAGACGGACGGGCGAACGAACGGGTGGAGGGGAGAAGGGAAAGGACACCATTATTGTGCTGCCTTTAGCAAATTTAAGGGGGTGACCGTAATTTCTATATGCCCAGAGTAAAGAAACATAACTAAAAAAGTCCAATCACCAAAACCCAGAACAAGATAAAAGGTGTTTTAAAACTTCGCCCAAATATTTTGAAAGTCATTTCCTCAAGTGATTTACAAGAACCTCAGATATCACAACCCCAACAGGAAGCTCTGCAAGACACATTAAAGAGCAATAAGAAAGGTAATCCATTCCCTCAAACCTTAATGGTTGAATTGAGTATTTCATTCAGTGTATCAGAGAGTAAAGTCATGCATCATCACCATATAAATCATTGTGTAAAGTACTGAGAGGGTGCACTGTGGTTCATTTTGCCCTCAGATGTTATGAGTTTGTTAGTAAACTCATGCCAGGTATCATCAGCATGCATGAAGCCATTAGAAAAGTCTACCTGCTTGGAAATGGCAGGTTCCACCTGGTCGAACAGTGACAACACAGATGAAATTGCACAAACTCATTAAGAAGACACACATGATGGAAATGTTGGTCTTTTACACTGGTGATATTGAAATGAATTCCACATGATGATATGAGATGGAAGCCCCAAAATGTTCTGATTATAGGTATTTAAGGGCAGATTTCTTTTTAGTTTGCTGACACTAAACTTGTCTCTTTTGTCAGGGACCCACCTTGCTTGGAGTAGCTGGGACCGAAGCAGCTGCTGCTGCTGCTGCTGCTGCTGGTGACCCACTGGGCTGAGGCATGACAGGAGCTCCCAGTGCACCCTGGTGGGGAGACAGGCTCACCTCACTGACATCAGGCAAAGAGGACGGCAGGCTCTCGCGAGACGCCTGTTGATCAGCACAGGTGTGTGTGAGAGTGTAAAGAGGAAGAAGACAATGGAAGAAACAGGAAGAAAGGAGGTGGCAGTAACCCAATGATCAAAAACAAGCTTCTCCCACAGTGAACCCACTAAAAGAGTGCATATGCTGCGCCGCCAGATTCATCTTACAGTAGCTTAAACAAAACACAATAAATGTGTCTTCCAGGACCAAACATATCACCTCCTAGCGTCCCTTACGGTGTCCCCCAGATGCCACTCTGAGTTCTTTTATGTTGTAGAGCCCCGGGCCTGTGCACCCAAAGACATCAAATCACCAGTTTTCTGTGACGACCACATCACCACTCCCTGTGAGGTAACCTGATACGACCGAGCGTACCGTCAGTGACAGCCTGGTGCGGCCAGAGGGTCGTACCAAGAGGGAGGGGAGGGATACGGCAGGCGTTAGACGACCTGGAGTACTCCACTGCCACAGTGGGATCACAGAGACTGTTAGGACTCTCAAGAGTTACTCCGAAAACTCAGCTGCAAAGTTAGCCTGACGTACAGAATGAAACCTTGCTGCGTCCTGTGGTCTTATTTAAACAGACTGTAAAATAAAGTCAGTCATACCAACATCCTGTTTTGGGAATGCTCATAATGTGTAATATGTTTGGACAAGGGCAGAGAAGTGCAAACCAGCCTTTTTTTTTATTTTAAGAAAGTAACACATTATGAAGTGATTCAATTCAATACTTTTTTAATTTTTAAGTGATCATTATTTTAGGGCAATTACAACCACTTATATTATTTCGAATAATAAAGGTGTTACTTATAGCTTCAGCTAAAATGCCCCACATGCAACCTGTTGCTTGAAAAACAGTCCAACCGTGCAGCTATACAGTCTACTGCTGTAACTTTAAAAACCCGACATATCCATACTACCAAGACTGTTAAAAATATGCAAAAGGACCTCCATTAGAGCCAGGAACATTGAGAACTGCTTACCAACGAGTCTACTATGTGCCATAATTATAAATCTCAATATTACACTTATCAAACTAATGAATTTTGGCTGTCTTCTCATCTGTGGTTTCAGGACAAGTATGTACCTCTTATCATGCTTCATTTAACAAAAATGCTCGGCCTCTGAAAACATTTCAAACACTTGAAGCTGTGCCCTTGATTTTCATTGCCAAGCCACCTCAAAAAGTTGAAACATTAAAATAACAAACAAAGTTAGTCCGTTTACATGCCTTCCTTGTCCGCTATAGACAAGCTCACCTTGGCAGAGCGGCGGGTAGCAGACTGGAGGAGAGGAGGTGAGTTGCGTAGAGAGGGCCAGACACACACACACACACACACGGATATACAAACACACACGTCCAGTGGTAAAGCAAGGTAAGAAATTAGCAGCACAGAAGAATCATACCCACTGTTAGTTCATACCAATTATAACAGCTTTTAAGGGCTGCATGTGGCAATTTTAAGAACAGTTATTATAAATGATTCGAGCCATAAAAGCAGGATAAAATGGGAAATTCATGCAACCATGTCAGAACAGCAGAAACTGAGAAAAGAGAGATGACCGACACCAGCGTGTTGACCTTTAAACATCATAATGTTGGCCTCGAAATGTGTACAGTGGATGACTTGAGCAGGATACAAAATTAAATAAAAAGTGAGTGAGCAAATGAACATCGTTATCATGGATGTGAAATTTACATCCATGATAGCGATAAGTGATGTCTTTGTGTCCCGTGCAAATGTCAACATATAAAAGGGTAAAATTAGGAAAGAAAAAAAAATGCGTAGCCACATTAGTGTGATTAACAACAATCAAGGCAAAAGCAAATGTGTTGAATTTAAATATTTCTACCTTCTTAATGTTCACAGGCGTCTGAAAAAAAATGTATTCAGAAAAGTTTCCATGAGGCAAAACAGAAACTTGTTCAAGTTGTACACAAACGAAACAAGGAGAAAACTGAGGGAAAATTCGGAAACGAAGCACCTTTGGTCACATGACTGCTGCTAATGCTGACCTTAGACCAAACGACATTTCAAGTTTTTCGAACTCACCAAAAATTTCCAAAGTCGAAATAAAGTCATTACAGTCTTGCTGGAGTTGTTGCATGCTCCCGTGATCTTGGTCATTTGTTGTAAAATGGTCATAAAGCTCAATCCAGACTGTTCTAAGGCTTTTTAAATCTTTTTTTCATTTTGGCGTTACAGCAAAATCAAAGCACCAAACAGGAAGCTTTGTGTAACTGGTAATCCTTCAAACACTTTTAAACTGGATTTAACCAGACTTCCAGGGATGTTTCTGAAGGTTTCCTACCCAGGGGAGAGTGCCTGTTTTCAGCCTTAGTCTCCTTTTCAAGCCCCCTCTCTTCTCCGGAGCTTTGGGCTTTGTCATTTTTCCGGCTCGTGCTCTCAAAAAGAATCTCGTCTTGCAAATAGTGACCCTGCAAGATCCCCAGTCTTTGCCAAATCTTTATCACTGAAGACTCAGTGACTTGCTGACATATTGTCTTCAGATGTGAGAGGGTGTCAAACGTTAGTCTAGTCTCTCACAGTTTTGTCAAAGTCTCCCAGCATACAGAAGGCATAATTCAGAAGTATAATTCACCACTCTTTGAAACTGATTTAGCTGCTTCGCTGGTCTGATAAAACTTGTTCAACACATTCAAACCATCAGACACGGTTGGTCATTCACTTAAATAGAGTGAATATATGGACAAGCCACATTTAAATATCCACGGCACATACACATAGATCCACCGAATCCGGCCATATTCAAAGCCAAGTCATGGCAACAACACAAAATTACCAAACTGACAGAGGACACAAAGGCAGCGAGGTGCATGTAATTTTTGCCTACCTGCTTGGTTGTTTTGGGAGTCTCAGGAATGTCTGGAGGAAACAAATAAAGAACTGTTAACTACCGTTATTAATATTCACTATTAGTTACCGTTTCAAGAGTATGAATTTGAAACAAAGCTGTGATTCATGCTCACCTTTTTGTTTGAGCGTCTTTGAAAGGCCTGATTCAGGAATGTCTGGTGAGGTGGCACTGGCCTCTTCAACCACCTGGATCTGTTCAACATTACAGAAGAACATGGCCATGAAAAAGAGGGATGTGTCTGTTGACAACATGCAAGCCACCCTCATCCCTTCATTTAATGAAGTACAATTAGGATAATTAATTTATGTGATCACACCAGAGTAACAAGGAGGCTCTGCACCACTAAGTAACCCTCATGTGCACAAGGTACATTCATCGTTTCATCAAATCATATTTATGTCACTTACCTGGGACTGTCTGACAAATATCCCATGATTCTCGTCACAGGTGAAATAGCGCTTCCCCTGCACAGTGCCATTGTTCTTGCCGCTGGATTCATTCAGTATGACACCCACCCATTTCCCAGAGGCAAAGAGGGTGGCGCCGATATAGGCAACAGTGCCACGCTGACCCTTGCCTATCACCTCCACTACAGAGCCAATCTAGGAGAGGAGGAGCAGACAAGGGAACAACACTGTGAGTCATTTTACAATAACTTGGTGACATATTTTTTTCTATTTCATCCATTTTCTTCCTGTCTTGTGTCTGTATTGGAAAAGTGACATACCTTCGGAGGTTTGCCACTCTCCACTGTTCCTGCGCTGCTCATTTTGCTGATCAGTGGGCTGGTCAGCTGGATGATTTGGGAAACACACATTGGAAGAAGTGGGGTTAAAAGGAAATGTGAGGAAATGTTGGAGATAGTAAATTCAAGTTGGTCACTAGTGGGAATAAGAAGTTCGGTGGCCGTGAGGTCATTGCAAACCAGGAAATTAATTGTTTAAACTTCCGAATTTCTCAGGCGTGGTATCTTTTCATCTCTCTTTTTGGTCAAAAACTCGTTTAATCCTGACAAGTCTGACTTTGTCCTAGCAAATGAGTTAAACCAATTTTATGTGAGATTCAACACACATAACTACTCTGACAAACTGGCTGAATTCAGGGTTGTTTCAGAGGGCAGCCAGATCCTTATCGATGAGTTTGAGGTGATAAGAACACTTGAAAATACCAACAGGAGGAGAAGTCGTAGGCCTGATGGCATCAGTGGTCACTTACTCAAAAACTGTGCTCTATTTTTGAGTGACATTTTCACTTTCATTTTCCAACTTTCTGTATCTTTAAAGAAAGTTCCTATGTTGTGGAAAGAATCCATTGTTGTCCCTGTGGCTGAGGTTCCATGGCCAAAAACGCTGAATGACTATTGCCCAGTGGCGCTTACTTCTTTAGTAATGAAAAGTTTGTAACGAATTATGAAGTGGAGCCTACTGTCTATGACACAAGGTGCTATGATCCCCTCCAATTTGCTTATCAACAGTGGAAGGGGGTGGAGGATGCCACTGCAACTTTGTTGAATCTGGTTGTTGGGCACTTGGAGGGAATGAGGACTTATGCTCGTTTATGTTTTGTCAATTTCTCGTCAGCTTTTAACTGCATGCAGCCCTATATTTTAGCTGATAGGCTCTCTGAAATAATGGCTTTGACTTTGGTACAATATGTTGGCTGGTCGACTTTTTCTTCGTGACTTGAGGTCAAAAAGAACACGTCAATGGCACTCTGTCTGAGGCCCTGACACGTTCTACAGGTTCACCCCAAGGATGTGTCTAATCACCGTTACTCTTTGTGCTGTACACTAACGACTGTCAGAGCACAGACGAGTCAAGATTCATTGTAAAGTTTGCTGATGATTCAGTTAATGTCAGCCTCCTGCAGGACCGTGAAGGGGGGCACGGTGCTGTTATGGACAACTTCATCACATGGTGCAATGATTCATCCTCTCAACTCAATGTCTGTAAAACCAAAGAAATGCTGATCGACTTTGGTAAAAATCCACCTGCCTCAGCACCCACTTTCATTAATGGTTCGGCTGTGGAGATTGTAAGTCAGTATAAGTACTTGGGCACCATCTTGGATGACAAACAGACTTTAGAGGCAGATCACTTTTAAAAATGTTTTATTCATCTTTTATTGAGTCAATTTGAACTTTTTCAGCGATTTGCTGGTACGGCAACCTCAGTATGGCTAATAAAAAGAGGCTAGGAAGCATTGTTAAACTTTGCCAAAAATTCACTTGCACCAGCTTGCAGCATCTTGACAATGTTTACCAAGTGAGAGCCATTCGGAGGGCAAAGGTCATCTCAGCTGACTCACATCACCCTCTGCATGCTGAGTTTCGACTTCTGCCATCGGAAAGCAGATACACTTTCCCTGAGAGAGCAAAATCAACCAGATACCTAAAATCATTTGTTCCCTCAGCTGTAGGGTTTATTTATTGATTGTATTTATTGGGTTGATTTTATGGTGTGAATTGGCTGTGTTGACTGTTAACTGCTGTTGCAAACCAAATTGTCCCTTGGGTACAATAAAGATTTCTATTCTATTCTTTTAAAAAAGACAAAGCTTGGTGAGAAGTACACATAAAAGAGATTTTCTAATATTGTTCACCTGAGCTGTAAAAGACCCACATAAACAGCATTGTTTTGTAAGAAAAATGCCCCATAATCCCCTTTGCTCCAGCTGAGGAGCAAAGTCATCGAACTTTTCGATTCAGTGACATAAGAGGCCAAAAAGAACAGAAACACACTCATGCACTTAGTCATATGTCCTAGTTCACAGTAGGCTCCTTATCAATAGGCCATATCTCTGCCTTGCTCACACAAAGATGCCCATTCAAGAAAATCTAGGACTGCGGCACAATCTAATCCTTTTATGGAGCAGCGGGGACATGTGAATTCATGCTGCCAAACAGTTTAATCCACAGGGCAGAAAGCAGGGGAGATGAAGGTGATCAAGTCTTATGACAGGAGCTGTAACACTGGATTTAAATATTTTCAGAAAAGAGAGCGGAGAGAAGGTTTTACTAACTTTCCCAGAGAAAGCACTACTTGGGTTAAAGGGAACGAAGACTTGCCTGTGGCTTTTAACAAACGGACACAAACTGTCTTTTACAGGATGTCTTGAGTTAACCAAACTATATTTTTACTACTTTTATCTAACGCGGACCTAAAATGCAACAAGGTGAATTCTACATCCACTGTATGGTGAGTGCCAGCGACGTTAACTTTTTTTTTAAGGGTTTAACCGTTAGTACAATTTAATTACCTCCGAAGATTAAGTGTGTCGATCCAAATTTACATTGATGTACTAAATGAGATATTTTACAGTATTAAGTGCCATGCTACTCACCCGGGGGGTGTAAGAATGCCGCCTGTTCAAAGCCATAATCGCTAGTTGGGTTGCAGTTTAACCTCAAATGCAAAGATTTGGTTTAAGAGCTAATTCTTCTCTACTTTCGCATCCCTTCCTCTTTTGGAAAGTCTGGGATTTCAGGGAGGGACCTGACGCAGTGCATCACAAAACGTCACAGCTGATTTGAACCAGAGAGGGAGGAGATTTTACATTCATACAGGAAAAACACATGGGCGTCAGGTGGATCATTCACATGGTCCCTTGTAATTAAAAAGTTAAGAAATAATCAATTTACAAACCTAAATTTCATTAGTTATACTTATATACAGCGCTTATTTTTCTCGTTTTCCTTATTTAAATACATTGTATCCGCATATTGCGTGACTTATATCCCATAATCTTTAAGAATTTAACAAATATTTTTTGACAAAATGTCAATGGTGGCCTGTTAGGTCCAATATTTATTCGTTTGATGCTGTTATTTAAAGGGCCGCATACTAACTGAATTAAATGACTCTCCTCTATTCTGACTTGCATATTAACGTTTAACGCGACAATATACGCCAGTGTGACTGTTGCTATATTAATATAAGTACACAAAGCAAAGGACACAACAGCTTGAAGACAGAAAAGCGTGGACAAAGTGCGAGTCTTTGACATTTCATGAAACACAAGCGAGCTAACATTTTTTTCTGCTTTAACGTCGCCGTTCGTTAGCTTGTGCAGCATTTAAAATAATGCTAACATAAACATTTTTAACCTCGTGACTTTAAAATAACTTGGACTTTGCGTTGCTCTCTGTCACGTTATGAAATAAACTAACTTTAACAGCTAGCATACTAGCTGGATTAGCTTTACAGCTAACGTTTAAACTGGCCAAAGCGGCTTAGCAAGCGAGCTTCAGTACGAAAAGTAGCACTAAGAGAAGCTAAAGTATAATATCATTGAGCTTACCTTGCACACACAGAGACTGCTGTCTTTAAATGGCGCTCCTTAAAGTGATCATGCAGACAAATCAAGCCTCTGTTGTTATTTTGCGGCTACCTAGCTTGGAAACCCGGCTGTCTTTTCCGGGTGTTTTTGACAGGTCACTTCCGGCGGCCAGTGAGAAATAGCGCCCCTGGTGGCGACACCGTTTTTTATATTTTACTCCCTCAAAGCACATTGGAGGTAAAGTAGCCTTAAATCTTTTCGCCAGTTTGTCGGAGTTCCTGCTCTCCTTGAGGAAAGTTGTGCCGCATTAGACTTTATTGTTTCTTTGTTGGTCACATCCCGTCATCGTGTTTCTGACCTGACAGACCCTGAGCAGTTTCACTTTTTGCCTCATTGTTGGTTTGTTGAGATTTGAGTTGCCCATGAGTATTACACGGCAAAGTCTGTAAATCTACAGGTTTTTTTTTTTACTATTATGTATCAGAGTGCGTGAATTTACTGAGCGGAATAACATAATAAAATGGCATAAAATGTGTCATTAGAAATAGCCTGTCACTTGGAATCAAAAATAAATAAAATAGGCCGATTTAGACCTAATGTAGGCTACAAAAACAATAAATAAACAAATGGAAAATAGAAGAATAAATCATGTAGGCCCATAGGAAATATAAAAAGCCCCAAAACAATGCGCTAGGACTATTAGTATTAGTGCTGATGGCATTGGTCAGATTAATAAATGATTGAAGTGAGAGCGACCGTGCTGAAAACTCTCTGCAGCACCTCAGATGTGGGAATGTGTTGTTGTTGTTGTTGTTGTTTTTCCTGTTTCATGTCACTGTAAAGTTAATATGTCTGAATGCAGAATGTGAGTTGGAGAAAGTAAACAACTGGAAGACACCTCTTTGGGATCCAGACTGTGGTAATATAAATTATTAACTTGTTGACTGAATATTTAGGCATAATTATGGATATTTCTGTCGGGGATAAAAAAAAAAAAAAAAAAAAAAAACTAGGTAAGCCTGTTAAACTGAATTTAAAAAACTTATGTGCCATGCGCACATCAGTGCAGACAAAGTGGCGTGAATGATATCGGGGTTGGACGGGACATGTCCCCTGGATGCATATTGACGTGTAATTAGCCAAAGGCCTGCGCTGTGTCGACCAATCAGGTGGCGGAGGAGAGGCTGTGCCTGCCTGGACCGGCTGGCAGACACTCCGGGGACAGACCTCTGGCCGCAGCTCAGCCCCGTGGCGGTGACAGCGCCAACAGCGACCGGACCAGCTCCTGACTTCACCATCCCGGTCCGTTTAGAGCAAGGTAGACCGCGTTTTGTGGCTTTTACTTGGACTTAGCTGGACTTTTACAAATACCTCTCAAAGTTTTGCCGGGTGTTTTTTTGCGTCTCTCGGCCAGGATGGCTGAAAAGCCTTTAAGCTCCCTAGGATGCGAAAAAGCACTTCCGGTCTTGTCTTTCAATATTAGACTATGGCAAGTAGTAAGCCAAGTAAAAAAGAACCTAGAGCCTTTCGCTGTAGTTTTATTGTGAAAAGTAAATTTATGTGTTTCCGGTCTTGTGAAGGCGTTCTTTAGCTAGCTTCACGCTCCGCCGTCCCGGAGGTGGCAGGAGGATTTAAGTCGGTGTTAAGCGCAGTGTTGCTGCATGTGCCGGACGGTACCACACGTCCGGCTCATTCCCAGTCTGTCAGGATTGTCGAGGAGCGGTTATGTTGAGAAAACGAAAAAAAAAAGAAAGGCAAAACTTCATCCAAGTACTTTGGTCCCGATGGAGGGTGTGGAATCGAAGTATGACGCGTTACGTCATTCATAGTTTCCCTGTGCCGTCCGCGCTGCAGAAACAGGCCATATCAACAAGTGGCCGAAACTTATCAAACAGAAATATTCCCCTTATCTGACCCGATGTGTCTAATAGGTTTGTTTAAATTCAATCAGTAAATACTTAGCGCGAAATTGATTAGCAGGACTCCAGCAGTACACGCACACTAATACCAAAACTAATTTAATCAATGTCACCGTTTCAAAGGGCTATAGGTCAGTACGTGACACTTAATTTGGAAAGCTGCTAACTTTCACTTGCTGAACGCCAGTAGCGTGAAATTGAAACTAGTTGCTGAGGGTGTGTCTCCACGTCTGCAAGAGACTCGAGCCTTTTTTTTTCCTCTCACACCGAATATTTGTGCAGATCTTGAGGTTTGGTCGTAATTACGCTTTTTCACGAAGATCGGAATGGCTCATCATGTTTGTGAATTGGTAGATTTTTGTAAAAGTCCTCAGTCAGGATGGTTTGGTTTGGCTGCATAGAAGCAAGAAGTGTTTTCATGCGGGGTGGGGGGGGGACAGGGTGCACAACAGAGAGGAAATCAGTAACATCTTCAAACTAAAAGCCTGGCACCAAAATGTCTTCAGTCGACTCCCTGTGACTTTGAACAACCAGAGAGAACGACAGACAGCTTTGTGTGATTTGATAGAACAACAGAATGGTAAAAACAGATGTGCTTTATAATAGTGAGTGACTACATATTTGATAGACAAATGCCATGATGCTGCCAAGCGTGATGAAAAAACAAAATTCCTCTGAAGTAAACTTCACTGACATTTCCAGTTGCCGCTGCAGTCTGTCACGGGATTTTCAGTTTGAAGTGCAGCCTGATCGTCTGCGTGGAAATCTCATCAACACTTTATAAAAACCTGCTGAACCAGTCGGCCACTGGCACACGTGATGAACCCAATTTATCCGCAGACTGTTGAAAATGTGAATAGTTTTGCATCATCGTTAATCAGCCGTCTCTCAGTCTTACATCTGGCCTTAACGGTGAAGAGAGAAACGGCCACGTTCGCTGAAGTCTCAGCATGTTTTGTCTGTTCGTTTCCTGACCCTTGTGTTTGCACAGTTTATATGAGCTAAATGATTTGTAGAGTCTCTTTTGATTCATTCAGTGTCTGTCTCTTGACTCGTTCAGTTATTTTTAGACAGACAGATTCAGCTGTCTCCACTTCAGTCTTGTAGCTAATGCAGTTTTGTACATCTGCGTGCTTATTTTTGTCATTTCGTTATTGTTTATTTTTGCAGATGGCTGACGTGGAGCTGGTGAAGAAGATGCTGCGGGCCGTCCTTCAGGCCAACAAAGGCGGAGTGTCATTGCCGCGTTTGCAGTCGGAGTACAAGGAGCTGACGGGGGAGCAGATACCTCACAAACAGATGGGACACAACAACCTGGACGCACTGCTGGCCAGCTTGCCCTCTTTAGTCCGCATAGAGCGCAACCGCTCTGGAGAGGTGTGTGTGTGTGTGTGTGTGTTTGATTAAATAAGGCTATTCATTTGATCTTTTTTAATGCTTTTCTTTCCTTATTTTCTCTGTGGTATGTTGGCAGTATGTGGCAAAGTTAAACATGTTTAAGTTAAAGTACTCTATACCAGCGCTTCTCAAACTATGGCACCGGCACCAGGTCGTGGAGCAATGCCTGATGGTCTGTGGCAACCCCCCCCCCCCACTCCCAAATAAACAAA